>JABUQX010071203.1:0-51443 GCA_015478945.1 Trachelipus rathkii
TCACCGATCGTTTCGCACATACTGACGCACTCCAGGGAAAGGTAGAATCCACAAAACTTGGAATTAACAGAGAGTCTTCGAGAAAAATTAACTATATCCGTATTGTTATAAACGGCCTTAAATATAAATTTGTGGTGCTCCTGTATGGCGTATCTTAGTTTCACATTTTTAACGAAATCGACCCTAAAGAAATTTAATTTTTTTTCATCAAAATTTAGTTTTTCACCATTTTTGGGACAGGTTTCTAAATGCATAGGCGAGCTCAAATGATGGATTTTTATATAATTTTCCGTCGCGTTTTCGCAACCCTTAGCCTCACGAAGCCTTTTAACGTAAAACGAACCTCTCGTTTTATTTTCCAAATTGAAAAATTCGTATTCTCTCTTCCTAACATTTCTGCAACGATCCGGGTAGGGCGTGGCTCGATTTATTATTATTATTAAGAAGAAATAGCTTCGGGCGCTTCATGCTGATGAGACTGTTTCTTCCTCCGCTTGTCGGTGAATGAACCACGCCACGGCGTTCGAGCTGATTTGCGCTTCGGGAAGAGGTGGGGTTATATATATAGTATAAGAATCGATAAAGGTTTTTATTTAAGTAATAATTTTTTTAACAATTTTTATTATATGGGATGCAGATTATTAAACAAAATAAAAAAATTAAGAAAAGAAAATATATTAATTGATGATATTTTTAACCGTGGTGGAACACGTGAATAAAATTTTCGGTCGATGACTAACGATATCTTCGATTGATTGATATTTTTATTTGTTTATGAATTTTTTAAAATCGGGAGGGTGTAAGAAGAAGAGTTCTCGAAGGGATCGACGTTCGTTTTCGATTATGGAGCTTCAGCTTAATTCTAGTAAAATGATTGTGTCGGTGGCTTTTGGGTTCTTGTTGTTGTTGTTGTTGTGTTGTTGTGTTGTTTGTTGTTGTGTTGTTGTTGTTGTTTATTTTCTGGACCCGAGGGATTTTCCCTCTCCGTTGTTATCTCGGTGGATAGCAGCTAGCAGTATGCTGGCGGCGCTAGATCATCCGATGGGTGACGATTTGATAGTTTTACCAATCAAAAGATATAGAAAAGTAACGGAAGTCATATCGCTTGAGCGTAAGATGCGCGGTATACTCCAATGTGGGAAGCTAAGTAGCAGCGGGATCGACATTCGACGATTTGATTGGCGGGATATTGAGGAATATATACGATCGCTTCGTCTCCGTCAGGTACAGTAGCCTCGTACGAAGGGCAGCATACCGGTTGGAGGTGCGGTTTTAGAACTACGGCGGTTTTTGAGTGCGATATCGAATATGAAACGATCATCTACGGGAGAAAAACGATTCTATTTGAATGTAAACCATAAACAAAAATCATAACTCGCACGATTGTAAATGATGGTAAATTATAAAATATTAAGAGTATCTTAACAAATGGGTGCATCACATTCGAGAGATCGCATATTTCAGTTCTGGGTGAAATATATAAGCGCAAAATTGGAATTCTTATAAATGGAACTGGAAATTTTTGTATTCAGATGCTAAAAAACTTGTATACGAAGTTTGAGTTCTTGTTCACCTGTATTCACCTTACAGAGTATCGAGAGGATTTTGGTTAATTCGTAGCGGTTTTTCCCGTCCAATTGAAGCTGTTTGTCAGGGATGAGACAGCGTTTTTATCATTCGTGCGCTTTAGCGGGGATGTATTCTATAAACTTCGTATTAATTTTTACCACGACGTGTGAATTTCGCCTTGACGGAAACGAGGCCATCGACGAGTCGAAAAGATTGTATCCTCTCTCCTCTTATATCTTTGCAGCGTTGTTGAGAGGTTGCTCGAGTGGAGGTTAACGACGAGTGTGTAGGTAAACAAAAATAACGTGATTTCATGGCTGAAAGAGCGAAACGTCCTCCGGTTTCCGTCGAGTGTATGCGATAGATTTTTCTTGTATTTGAAATTGTTTGTCGAGTAAAATGTTTATATTATAGGTATTATAAAAAAATAAAGATTTTTTCTTAAAATGGTTTTATTCATGCAATGTAATAGAATAGTTATGAGTTAACAAAGAAATACAGAATCGAATTTTTTTTTTTTTGAATATGAAAACTATTATTTTTTAAAATGTTTTCTAAAATTATTGTTACGGTCCGGTTTCGAATTCGCCCATTCGATTGAATTCCAGTAATATTGGCTTCGTAATTATCGTTATTATCGTAGTTGCTGTCGTTTCCTCGACCTTGGGGTTCTTCTTCGGTAGATCTAGCAGTGGGAGTGACGGCGACAACGGGTCTGGTTTCCGGTAGTGGGGCATTAGCGCATTCCGATGACGGTTCTGGTTTGAATATATAGCGTAGATTGGCTATCAATAGTTTAAAGCATTTTGTAATAAAAACCACAACTATAGCAAAAATTGTCGCTTGCGCGGAAAATTTAATCGTCATTTTAAACATCGCGTTTTTCTTCCAAAGATATTTTATTTTCTCTTCCGCCACATCAACGCCTTCTATATACTCTAAAGGTGTAAACCAAGAAGAATCCGAGAAAGCGTCGTCGTCATCGTCATCGTTAACGTTCTCGCATATTCTGGCGCACTCGAGCGAAATGTATACCCCACAAAACGTCGAATTCTCGTCGATCGGTTGGGCGAAAGAATAAATTTCACCGTCCTCGGAAATCACGCTGAACCTAAATTTGCGACGGTACTCGTCGTTCACCGCGTATTTCAGCTTTATATTTTGTTGAAACTGGACTCGGATGAATTTGTGCGTAATATCATTAACGCGGAAAAATTCTCCGTTTTTTGGGCAGGATTCCAAATTGGTCGGCGTCGTTAAGCGATGTAGTTCAAAAAAGTTTTCGATTGGCTTCTCGCATTCCCGATCCACGCTTCGTTCTTCGATGGAAAACGAACCTCTCGTTTTATTTTGCAAGTTGAAAAATTCGTGTCGCCTTCCTCCTACATTTCTGCAATTACATTCTGGGTCATCGGGCGTCGCTCGATGAAGGAGCACGGCGAAATTTATAATAAGCACGGTTAAAAATAATTCCGAATACTTCATCTTTAATCGGTAGGTTTTTTTTCTATCCTTAGGCTAGCCTTTTAACGAACAGCCTTTTTGTACTCGAGGAAGGTGGTCGAGAATGAAGTTGGATCTAATACGTGAGTATATATATATAGGTGTTTGTATTAAAAAAATTTACATATTTTAATTTTTTATTTACACAGTATATAAGAAAATAACTACATAAAACAGTTTATAAAATAACAATAATTAAAACGCAATATTGAATAAAATATATGAACACATTTTTAAAAATTTTATGCGTTTAGGTAAACGCGAATGGCGATTAGAACATAACCGTAACATTGATCGAAATTAAAGAAATTATTATATATATATGTATGTTTACGTGCATTTAAGCTCGTTCGTGTCATTGCCTTCAAAAAGATTTAGACGCATGTATTATGAGGCTGTCTCGGGGGTGTTGGCGTCCGCCTTCGAATTTGCTGCTGCTGCTTCGGTCGATTTCTTGTTAAATGATTGCGGCGGTTGACTTTGTTGTTATTTTCTCGTCGCTGATGTTGCGAGTTTTCTGTTAATCTCCCTTTTTTCCGTTTTCCCTCGACCGATCTCGCAGTTGCGGAGGGAACGAGGCCGATAGATCTGCCAAAGGAGGTCGTCGACGCTTGGTACGCCGAATGTAACGTATTCGAGGTATTGTCGATCTGATTTTCGAATTCGAATGAAGTGGATGCCGTGGATAGATTGTCGTCTGATTCGTAGTCGCCGTCTCTTCCTACGGGCAAATGTATCTCTGAATAATCGCTATCGTCTTCCAATGGGGAAACGCGCGTAGGTAGAACATTATCGGAAACGTCGGGAAGATGGGAAGCAGGAGGAGGAGGAGGAGGAGGATTCGGAGGTGGGAGAGGTGGACCGGACATCGTCGTCGTCATCGCCGCTGGGATCTGAATATTCGACAACATCGCTTCTTTCAAAGAGCTACTTTTCATATCTAAATATTGATTTTCGTTATCGCGATCGGTAAATGCGGTCATCGTCATCACTGAATTCGCGAATCCTTCTCTCTCTCTTCTTTCTTCTCTATTCCGAAAAAGGGTTCATTTTTCCTTCCTTTGTCAATGGCGGCGTAAATCGGGCCCGAGATGGAGGATCCGACGGCTTGATTAGCATAATATGGCGGTAGAGAAAAGGGAACGCTATACGTTTCTTTCACTTTCGTCTGGTTTTCAGCACCACCGCCGCCTATTTGACTAGTTTCTTTTAATGATTTCATTCTCTTTTCTAGAAATCTCGTAAATATTCGAAACAAGGCGTAGGAAAAAAGTCCTTGTGCGATTGCGCTAACGCCTACGTTATTCGCCGTATTAACCAGTAAAAATTTTACGAGATCTTTATTGAGAAAAGAGTTTAATTCGTGGAGAACATTTTTTAAAGACCGGGTATTTTCCGAACTGTTGAATTTCTTATATCCTCTGAAATTTTTCAAAAACGTGAAAAGGGACTCTCCGAAGAGGAAGCAATTGGCGAAATCTTTCGATTCTTCCGTGTCGACTTTGATGCACATTTTTACGCAAGTTCCAATAATTTTCAGTCCTACAGACGAGTTATGTTCCAATGAAGTTCTATGTTCTTTTAAAATTTCGCAATTGTCTTTTTTTTCAGGTTCGCATTTGTTCCCAACCATGTTCAAAATCGGTTTCGCCGTTCGCGATGCTGATATGGGATCTATTTCGTAGCTGATCACGTAGTGATGAAACGGTGATATTTCGCCGATATTAAATTCTCCTTTTTCAACAAAATTTTTCGATTCTCTCATCATCATGACCTTTATCGTAACGTTCGAAAAGTCGTTTTCGCAAAGATCAAATGGCGGTTTATGAGCCCTAATTTCCCCTCCCGTCAAGTTAATTATGGGAAGAAAAAATTCGAACGCTACGAAAGATCGAATGCAAAGTTCATCTCTCATATTTTTATAATTTGAAGTGGTGTTCGTCAGAGAGAGTGCCGATCCGATGCATAATAATAATAATAATGATAATAATACTATTAATAAAGAAACCCCCGTCGATCTCTTCATTTTTTAGTACGAGGATAATACACCTTGCGTCCGATCGACAGTCGGGTTTGTATTAGGTTTGTGGAAAAATAAAAGCTGGACGAGCTTTTTATTTATTTTTTTTTATTCTCTCACGCGTTTCGATATATAATAACATTTATCTTAAAAGTAAAAAAAAAAGTCCATTTAATTATAAATAATATTCGAACGAAAAGTTTATTGCTTCATTTTTACAAAAACTTTTAATAACATTTTCCCACAGGGGTTGTTAAAAAGAACACTATAAAAAGTAATTTTGAATTATTAAGCTTAAGCTATCGCTAAACCGATTATGACGTCATATGGTGACGATTCTTTGGAGCTAATATAATTCGAAGATCTACATCCGAATTCCAGGAAAATATTTTCAAACAGATGATAATAATAATAAGATTATTAAGAAATGAAGGTTGATTTTTTTTTAATGAACGATAATGATAAATAGATTATTACCCTTGATTTTGCATCTTTCTCGCTTGCGATGACGCAGATGTCCACGCATCTTCCTTTAACTCTAATACCATTGAATTCGTATTTTGCTATGGAATTATTAGTAACCCTGTAATAGTGTTTTATATCCAAACCGAATCGATCATACATTTCGGCAAAACGCAAATTGGTCGGTTCTAAGACTTTGGTGACCCTACACACAGTCCGAGAGTCTCCAATCTTATGTCCAGCGTCCCAACATTTCTTGTACACCATTCCGAAATACATTTGATATGGCAATCCTTCTATTCCAAAATACAACGATTGGTTAATGAACTTCACATAATATATTTCATTCTTGCCTATCTTAAAATGAAAAAATCTCACTTTTTTTAAAAATCCCTTCGACTTATTTTTTAGATCGTTGTATTTTTTGAAATAGAAATTCAGTCTCGACGTCTTACGTTTACACTCCTCGGATATAGTTCTCGTGAGTTGGAAATTTTCTCTAGTCAAATTTATAAAACGACTTTCAAAGTCAAATGACGGGTATGACCTAACACAAACTTCTTTTCTTTCAGTTTCGTTTTTGGGGGCATCTGGGCTTGCCGAAGTCGGTAGAACGATCAAAATCGTCGTCGATAATATTAAAAACAATAGTTTCGTCATTTCCGTTGAATTATTTTTTCTGGTCGTGTCTTGTTTGAACTAGGTCGAGAAAAAAAAAAAGGTGAGATGGTTTCCGTTTAATAAAGAAAAAATTAGTTGGTTTATTATTTTTTTATTATTTAAAATATATAGTTACAAATTCAATTTATTAAATATAACAAGATTCGAACGTCAATTTGTTTGTTCAATAGTTTTTATTAACACGTTCTTTAATAACATTTTCCAAAAGGGCCATTAAATATATATTTTGCTAGGTTATTAAGGGTAGGTAGGTTTGTAAGAGTCCCAGATCTCTTAATCAAGACGAATATCGAACTGATCAAGGATTCTGGCTACACGATAACTCAAATTGGTATTGAAGAGGGAAGAGTCTCATTAATAAAAGTACACTCTGGTGGTGGTGGGCACGGCGAATATCTAAAAATTTCCGCCTCGCCTTTAGGGCAAAACTCGTTGTTATTCTTTAGCATACTCGTAGCTTCGAAGCTGATTTTTCTCGATTTTTCGCTCGCGCACCAATTAGCTTCTCTTTCTTCTTCTTCTTTTTCTTCTTCTTGTTTTGGGCTTCTCGTTTCCTGGCGGTAGGTGCGGCTGTGAAATTTTAGTATCGCGAAACTGGAAAAGGCAGAAAATAGTACCCCGTTTATGAAACCGGCTATTACGTCGGACCAGTGATGATGGTGATCGGCGACGCGAGATATCGAAACCGCCACCGCTAAAATAAACCAAACGTATTGGATAAAGGGTTTGATTAGAACGTGCTCCTTTTCGATCTTGGTATTGTATTGTAGGTAAAAAATCGCGAAGGATGAACTGAACGCCGACACCGAGGCGTGCGCTGATACAAACGAGAGTCTCGCTTTTTTCACTAATTCATTGATGTTTTCGTCGACGCTATTGGTGCAAACATTGCCCCCGATAATATAACGATTCTTCTGCGAGCACTCGTTCTTCGGGTCACAAAGGTTCAAGAAATGAGGTCGTAATGCGCCTAGTGTAAATTTGAAGACTTCTACAGTTAAAACGGATAGCCCGAATCCGAAGGCGAAGACTTTTAAAACCTTGTACAGAGAGCGTAACCACCTCAACGTGGTAAAGGTTTCGTCCTTTACCATCCTCGCGTACTCCAGAATTGAAATCATGATAATTGGCACGCTTATAAAAAAGACGAGCAGATACGAGGTCGGAACTATCGGATCTTCGTAAGGGTATCTGATCGAATTATCGTCGCAGAAGAATCCTTGTTGACGGGGTTCGATAGCGAATTCGAAAATGAAAACTGGAGTGATTGCAAAAAGTAGAAACAGCGCTTCTATTGAGAAGACGACGATCGCCTTCTTCGTAAAACCTTGTCGCGAAATCATTTTTACCGACGAAGACGACGACGCCGACGACGACCACGACGATGACAACGACGACGACGATGACGACGACCACGACGACGGCGTTGAAGACGGTACTGCTTCTGCTGCTTCTACCTCTGCTTCTACTGATTCCGCTGCTTCTGCCTCTGCTGCCTCCGCTTCTGCTGCTTTCACTCCTCTTTCTGTTTCCGCAGCTTCAGCATCTGTTTCTGTTTCTGTTTCCGCAGCTTCAGCTTCTGTTTCTGTTTCTGCTGCTGCTGCTTCTGCTTTTGCTGCGGCATTCGACAACAACCCCTCCCTCCAAGGCACGCGAGATGCAGCATCTTCCCTTCGAGTCCCGCTTGAGAGTTTGTTGCCTTTCGAAAACGTAACAAGCAGGCAGTCGGGGGACCATTTAGCGTGTTCTTGCCACGGGTCGTCGTTCGCCTCCCAGTTTCTGAGTCCGAGGCCGCAATGGAAACACTTCACGTGATCGCTGAGATTATAATAATAAAATCCTGCATCCGCTAATTTCCACGGAGTTTGCTTAACCCTATTAGGCCAACCCTTGAAGGACTGTAATCGGATTTCCCACTTCGCGAATTCCTTGGCTCGGGGTCCCAAATACGGACGAGGGCCGAGACTCACCATCGAAATTTTCGTTTTCGAGGAATTAATTAAAATGTTTAAACTATCGCAATTTTCTGGCTCCGCGATGTGTGCGGCCCTTCTTCCTAAACCGTACACATCGATGCCGCTGTTTGACACGTTGCTATCGGCATTTGCCGAAAAATTTGTGCAAAAATGATTTCTTTTTTCTATTGGAATGTTTTCAGTTCTTTCTCCTCGAGCGAATGGACAATTGGGACTTTTGTATAAATGCTCTCTTTTCGGAGTATCTCCTTGTACCCAATGATCGATAATACACTTGCAAAATGTACACGCGCATTGGTCTTCCTTTCGTAAGTAAAAAAAACCATCTTTCGCCAGTTCTTCAGGAGAAATGAAAGATACGGGCCAATCTATAAAGGTAAATAGTCTTTCTTCTTCGAACAAAAATTCGAAGTCTGGATATATAAACGTTTTAGACCGCCGAGGTCGGCTATCATCAACTTCCATTATCGGTCGGGAAATTTATAATCTCTTCGGATTACGTTGCTGTCTAGATGACGGGTTTGCAGACACCAGTCCTCTACCACGTGCGATGCGCGGTTTATATCTCGAAAAATGAATAGGAAATTAACATTTTTTTATCTTAAATTCCGCGATATAAATTTTTTTAAATATTTTTTTAATTTATCGTTTTTTAATGGATCTGTTACGCCACTCCTTCTTATTACAAAATTCTTTCGCCATTGAATGGGACATCTGTAATCTTGGTATTCACGATTGAAAAAAAATCTTATGTATCGAAAAGTAAAATTTCGACCGTACGATAGTAGATTTTTTTTCAAGAATTAATATTTTAGCCCCCCCCCTTAAACTTCGTTTTTTAAAAGTAATTTATTTTTTTAGGGGTGAATAATTAAAAATACAAAAACAAAAATAAAAAAAAAATTAAAAAAAAAAAAATTAACGTTCATCAACTTTTTCAATCTTTCAGACCTTTTGAAACATAAAATAAAAAACTAGTAGATATGTACATTTTATTTAATTGAGATTCGAATATATCTGATATACGTATATATGTTAAACAAATTTGACACTAATCGGAAAGTTTTACAGTATCTCAAAATATGGGATTGAACAAAAAAATTTCTCCTGAGACACTATGCAAAACATCTTAACGATTTTTGACTCTCGACGATCTTTGACTCATGCTCCATCGCCTCCATTTTTTTTAGTTCTTTCAAAAATTCATTTAACTTCGATTTGCTCAAAATAATTTCTTTAAATTTCCTAACTTTATACGCGAGTCTATCATTTTCTTCTTCAAGAGCTCGCTTAGATCTTTTCAAGCTTTCCATTTTTTCTCGTCGTTCCGCAGGCGTTAAATGAACGCTTCTCAGTAAATAGCCTCTCTTGTAATTTGCTCGTTCGTTAAGATGATCGTTAGTTCGATGCGATCCCCCTCTTGATCCTATGGTGTTTGAACTTTTAGAGGGAAGTGCATCGGGGAAAACATTCACAGATCCATTTTGAATCGGAATCGAAGTGCAATCAAAATTAAAATTTACGATGACGCCTAAAGGTTGTACGCAAGCGCTAATCTGTGCTACATCTAAACATATGGGCTTCAAACTTTTGTCTTGACCACTCCCAGGAATTCTGACGAGTGAACGTACTGGTTTTCCTATTTCAAATGACGGGGCCATTTCTATTTTAAGTTCAGAGAAGGAAGTTACCACCTAGTTGGTTTGCTAAAGAGCGGAGCTTTTATTATCGAGCTACTAAATATTATTATTTATCGATAAGAATTTATTAATATGATAAATGAATGAATGTAATCAATTACCTTCTCATTCGCCGAGGGTTCAAAGAAGATGAGTGCTTCCAAAAGAATCTAAGAAAAAAGGAAAAAAAAAATATTTTTTTGAGATTTTACGAGCTAAAAATAATAAAATTTTTAAAATAGTTTCTTTTATCTTTTTTTTGACAAATTTAGTTCTTTAAAGGTGTTTTTACGGAAAATCGATTGCTGATTTTTAATAAAGTTTTTTAAATTTTTAAAAGCAGATTTTGCTTTTCTTTACTCGTAAAATGATATTATATTATATGATATATATATATATATATAATAATATATAATAATATATATTATACTAATAATATATATATATATATATTATATATAATATATATATATATTATATATAGTATATATAATTTATTTTTTTATTCTAATAATTTGATAATAAAAGCACAATAACTGATGAAAAAATATAAAATTGGCCTAAGGAATACTCCTCCAACCACTTCGCAAATCTACTAATCGGTGTTTCAACAAGAAAAAGAACAAATGCGCAAGGGTGGTTGTTTCCAAATAAAATGTCGTCACTTAATGCGCGAAGGAAAAGCACGAACAATCAAGGTGAAGACCTGAGGAGGTATCCGCACTCGACTTGATACTGTCGATAACTGATGAAACCGAAGGCTCTCTCGCTCTTTTATACTGTTTAAACGATTATGTCAGCAAATTCCAAAGTGCGATTTTCGTGCTTAGACCTTCGAATTATATTCAGTTCACGATAGTTAATACATAAGAAGAACAGGGCTCACATAGTTTTTAAATACCATATTTTAAACTTAAAACGTTAACACGAGTATGAGGTAATATACTGTAAGCTTTAAGATCTTGAACACGATTATGACGTCATATAGTGAAGCCTCATCGGGTCTAAAAATAAGTCGAAGGTCTAAGTGCAAATACGAAAAATAATTTCGACTTATGAAATTTTTGTTAGATTATTTTTGGGAATATTTGAGATTTTCGCACTGACGCTGTTGACTTATATCAATCCTTCGAAAGGTCAGCTATATCCGGTTAATATAGTTTACACCCTAAATAGTCGTAGCCCGAGCACGTTAGGTTGTTTTTTATTTCCCTCCGAAACGTCACTAATTATAGAGTCGCTTAGCGGGAAGTGAAAAAGCGACTGAACGCTTCCAAGTGCAATTTTGTTAAGCTTAAACTATCGTCAAGATTATGACGTCATAAGTAGTGACGCTCGATCGGGAACTGATATAAGTCGAGAATATAATTAAATATTGAGTACTTGAATATCTATTTTTATAGAACTTGGTTCTATATTAGTAATTATTTGAATGTCGATTTTGAAAATAAGCGTGGCTTTCCTATTGAGCCGCTTTTATTGGTACTATTTCGAAAAAGTAAAAGTAACGTATTTGTGCTTTCGGCTTGCGCGAGATTCGAATTTACCTGAAAAATAATAATTTTACTTATTATGTTTTTTTAATTTTTTTTTAAATTTAAGTCACCCAAATAAATGAATATTAATAAAGAAGAGGTAAGTTTGTGGGGAGAATATTAAAAAAAGAATAATTTGGCATTAAAAACAAAATGTAGAAGTAAATTTAATATTTTTTCGGTAACATATAGAATCTCGCGCGAAGGCGACAGCACGAAATAACGTTAGCTTTTTTTACTTCTCGGGAGATGGTGCAAAATAATTTTTTCGTTCTTACGCGAGTTTTTGTTCGAGTAAGTAAATTTTAGATTTTTCCGGACTTAGACGCTTCGAGCCTATCAAAAGCGAAGATGTAGAAAATTAATCACGTTAGTTAGCGCAGGGGTCTCTACTTCGGCGAGAATTCCCCACCATTTATCTTCATGCTCCGAACTGTTTAAAAAATGCAGCGAAATACAACGTTACCGAAGAGCTGATAGACCACCCAGAACGTTTATTATCCACCGAAGTTTATCAACGGAATCAAAAACCGCTCTTGAAATTGGTTCAAGAATTTTGCTCGACGGAACTTAAACCAACTCTCGCGAACAATTTCAATAAACTTCTTCACGAAAAAGGAATTTTGTGATATAAAACTGGATTTTAAAATTAAAAACTTTATAAAAATAGTAAATTAAAAATTATTTTTTAGTAAATAAATTTTTTTAATAAAAGAAATAGCGAACCGACTAATTTTTCTTTATAAAGGCGAAACCTTTCGACCTTTTCTTCCATTCCTCCATCGCCTGCAATTACGACCCACCAACAATTAGTTAGTTAATTCCGCGAAAATGACGAACCTGTCGATTGTAGTATTAATATTGTTCCTTCAATCAACCTTGGGCTCGGACACCACCAAAGAAATTGAAAGGAGAGAAGTTTGCAAAGGCGTATATTCTTATTTCCAAGGTGGAGTGCTTCTCAATAATTTAACGAGAAAAAGACTTCGTTTTAAAAAGAAAATATCTGAGGAATGTAAACAAGGGTCGTCGGAGAGACTGGTATTTAGTTTGAAAAAACACGAGGCTCGTCCCATATATGCTAGAGAATTTTTTATTTTTTTATTGTGGCTCAGATATAAGAGATTAAAAAGCGTAATAAATAAATTTTGTTACTATTTACTAATATATTAAGATGAATAAATAACATTAATCATACACTAATTTATTACGCTCGTATTATATTACCAATATTATTTTTTTAAGTATAAGAGAACCCCTTTTCCTCTCACTACTGCACCACGCGAAAAATGTCTGTCTTTAAATCACTCCCGGCGTTTCTCTTCTAGAAGTTCTATGCATCAATACCGACTGACCAACTAGGAAATCAGGAAGTTGGGGGGGAGTTGTTGTCTAAAAATCATCAATAGCGATCGGGCTATAGGTTAAAGCGTTTCAGCACTCTATCGGTGATGTCCTTTTCGTTTCCTTAAGAAGTTCAATAGCTAGTTGTCGCCTAGCGCATCTGTCCCGACAGAGATTGTTGGGGAACGTCCAACCTGGTATGGGACATTTTAGGCTCAATAAGCTTTCGACTGTGTCGCAGAACATCCTCCTGTAACTGAAAATATCATCGACGGTTTCTTTCGATAAACCGTATTCTTCTCGTGCCATTTTCTCGAGGTCCTCTAATGTGAAATCGCCGACGTTTTCCTTATCTCTGCAAGTTCTCAACAAGCGGCCGTTGAAATGCGAGGTAACTTTGAGATTCTCCAAACGTTCATCGCAGAAACTCTTCAGCTCGTCTTTCGTAACAGCGTCCTTCCAACGATGATGATTGTTGAGGTAGTCCGCAGTGATCGTTTCGACAACGGGCTTTGATTTAGTTTTTAGTGTTCAAAAAGGCGTCCGTAGACAGAGCCTGGTCGTCGATTGGCGTAAAGATGTGTATTAAAATATCCCCGTAGCTGTTCTTATAGTTCAACTTACAGAAGAACCGAAAAAATCATTTCACGTTTGTTAAGTATACGGAAAATGCGAGCTCTCAATATTTTCTGAAAACTTGGTCGAGGTCATTAATCAATGGACACAATAGAAGGTTTGGTTTAAATTTTTGATAAAACGCCTTCTTGATTTTAAACGCATCGATGTTGCTGTAGTAGCGCACTCACCGCTCAACTTGGGATCTGTCAACATAGGAGATTTTCCGTTGTAGCCTTAAGATTTCCCAATCTGGTAATAATAAAAGAGGCTGTCGTGCGTAACTGGCCATTTCATTAGTACATAGAGAAAAATGAGCGTGTCTTGTTCTGAGCGAATTTGAAGCTAAGACATGATTAGATGGAATGTGACTCAATCAGTCCAGTACATGAAGTGAGGCGATCATCAAGTTATCATTCGAAGAGTGCTAGGAGACTAGTCTCTGAAAAATGCAGGCAACGAACACAGGTGGCGAAAACGCTCTGTCGTGGATGCACAGTATTTATGATCGGCCCAAACCTAATTCCGGCCAGTGTGAAACTAGTGGAGAATCAGAGCCGCGTCTAAAATTTACGTTTGCGTTCGGGACATCTATTAGAAATAACGACTACGAGAAATTCTGCCCTTATTCGACACGACTCCACGTTCTCAGAACACTATTTTATCCGCCGGGAGTACAACACGGTTTGGGGTCATCTCCAGAAGAGGATTGTCCCGGTCTTGCGCGAATGATCGTGGACAAGGTAGACTTCACACTAACAACCGGTATAGCGACAATTTTGCGTAGCTTTTCGATTTATTCGGAACTAATAGTCGTAGCAGTAATCCTGAGATGACAGGGGAATTAGCGTAAGGAAGCGGAATTGTATTCTTCCATGAGTAAATTAAAATTTACCCAAGCAAATAATATCCTGCTAACGACTCATAAGGTTTTTCTATCACAGTGATCGATTGCGTATCAGCTAGGCCTGCGACGCAGTTTTTTACTCAGAAAGTTAATGCTATGTCAGTAGGATTTCTATTCGCTGCCTTTCGGATTTGTACGCCACAATTTCAGAGGTACCCGTTTATATTACCGTTGTACACGGCAACGTGAAATGGATTCTTGTGCATCTTCGGATCTTCGTGTCTCTGGTATGCTTGAACTATGGGAAGAACGAGGCTATCGCGGCATTATCGTTTAAGCGAATATCACACTTCTTACGTCCAATTCTTTATCGATCGAGTTGTCTCAGCTCTAGCGGTCCGAGAAGTGAGTCTCAACCGAGTGTAATGTATAGGAAAGAACTTACTGGCATCACTTATAATCAGACGTTTGGAATTCGCATTTCTCGGTAATTCCCCCGTAGCTAAGCTACACGGTAGCGGATCATCGAGCACCACTCTTTGAGACGAGAGAAGGCACTTGCTCATACTTAGAGTCGTATCGAGAGTCTAAGTCCGAACTCATGCTGTAGGTTTATATATGAGAACGTCGATGTATTGCTCAGAGCACAGAAGCTGTTAAGATCCTTCTTTGCAGTTAGCGTCTGACATAGTCTTTGATAACGCAGTAATGTCCAAAATTTGAGTACTTTCGTCATTCTCTAGTTGTGGAGGGCCCACTGATGTCACTCCTGAGATATCTTTTTGCTAGGAGTAGATATTATCGCGAGAGAGTAGTAATTCTTCCGTCGCGATTCTATGTAGATGGCGTAAACACACTGATGTATAATTATTATGAGCAGCAGTCCGAGCTTATAAAGATAATTTGTTTTAACGAGTATAATTAAGGTCTAAATCCGCCTAAACGAACTGTACCGTGCTATAGAGTAGCTGCATTTCAGACGTAATACATTCGATCGAATAATGGGAGATGGCGTCGTAGCAAGAGAGTACACTAAGTTCTCGAATACGTGTACATCGTAAGTCGAGCGAAGAATATCTGTCCACATAAATACAGTGTGTTGTTGATTCGTGATCGTAATAACGGTGGGGAGAAACACCTTTCGCGCACTAGCGATGACATGTATCTCTATTGTGATATCAGTGACATGCAAGCAAAGACGTCTCTTTAAGAAGTCGAGACATCTCGTGCTGTGTCCAATTAGAAACTTCTTGGAGAGTGAATCCAATATTGCAAATAGAATATCACCGTTCACCTAGTCGAGCGTGACGTGAAAAAGGTTTACTTCTTCTATAAAGTGCATATTAGCTTTTCGATCCGATACGCACTGAAATGTAGTTCTCAAGTACTAGTCAAAATGAGTAGCGCAAACATCCGGCCATCCAAAGATGTATCTCGTGCCCGGTCTTTCAATTCGATGCATACAGTTACATATGACGGAGATCCGATATCGATGCACAGTAAATCTCCTCTAATAGAACTAGTTTTATTAACGCCGTGACTGAAGGGGATATCTAACGTAACACAGCAGCGCAATCAGAGTTTCGGGATTCGGAATATCGCAATGAATTAACAAGTATAGATGAAGGGGATACAAATATATAAGACTATAAAAATAATAATATTTTTGAGTGGTATTATTTTGATTAATCAAAAAATCTAATATACATTTTATACGTATTCGATAAAAAGTAAATTGACTTTGTTGTGCAAATGCCATAAATAATGTATATTGATGATTAGTCATCGTATATTATATGACCATTAGTGAGTTTATAATAAGTAATACAAAATAATATTATTTATTACTGACTTTTAATATAGTCTATATATCAGTAGCCTAGCGAATATTAAAAAAATAAAATAATTATCTATAGTCATAAGTTGAGGACGAGCATCACTTAGTGATGTATTTTTACAAACTAATATACCAAGTGCTCTCCGACGACCGGTTGTAATACATTATTATACTCATTACAATTTATTATTATATTTTATAACGAGAAAGTCTTTATTTATATATCTATCGTTAATTATATATGGAAGAGTTATTCTTTACTAAAATATCCATCTAGGTACAATAAGATTATTCCGTTCATGACACAAGGATCGCTATATCTTGCAAACTAACTAAAATGGTCTAATTCAACAATGTCTTAGTGAGTGATAATCAAACCAGAGAGACCCAACCTGGTCTGTTCATTAAAGATAGATGAGCATAAGTCGTCATTTATCTACTTACAAGTTGACTCTGGTTCTGTTTCGTTATATATGATTCTGTTCGATAAAGTTCCATAAAAAACTGAATTGCATAAAGAAAATGGTTATTATTTGGGTATGGGACACATATGAGTTAAGACAGAATAGAATTGGAGGTATTATGAAGCAAGCGTAATTAGGAAGACGTGTGTCCGAAGGGCGTATGGTTCTAAGTGCATTAATTCAGTAAAAATAAATTAGTCGGAATGAAATCTATGTGTTGTCTGATTAAATTCTTCTTTTTGGTATAGAAAATTATAGAGTGTCGCACTATTTAGGAGTTTATCGTAAACTATTATATAAGTTCCTTCGAACCTGTACTATAACCGCGTACCGAATAATGGTTTACACTGCCATAAGGAATAGTAGCGTTAGCGCTGGCTATGTTAGTGTCGAGAAATCATGTGAGTTCACCTTCGATCTAACACAAATAATATAACCTATGTTGCCGCTCTATGGTTCGTAGAAGCAGGAAGAAAGCTTAAGTCTGAAAATCGTCTTGTTAATATCGCCCGATTTCTTGAAGAGCTCGAATGAGCGTATCCGCAAGCCGGTCTCTAGTGACGAGCTCAATAGATTGTGAACGCCGTACTAGGGTTAACGTGGTAGTCGAGTTTTTGAGATTGTCGAAGTGTCTATGAGGTGACAAATTCACGTAACAGTAAGTTGTCGCAGACAATTAGAAAACACTTTGTTGAATAGGTGGTCCTAATTTGGGAAAGTTTTCAGATATTGCGGTACTTTTAGTACTTCGCACTTTATGAAGTAAGGCGAAGAAGACTTTGGACTTTATGGAATACGCAGATTTGAATATGTCAGCGACAGACGTATGAATTAAAGTATTAAATAGATGCTTGCGGAGTGAACGAAACATGCTATACTCGCCGTATAGGAAGACACGAGGTAGACGACTTAGATCTAGCACGTAATGATCCCCCAACCCCTCCCCTTCTCCCCCTCACTCGCCTTCCCCCCCGCGCCTTTCTCCTGCCTCCCCACCCGCCCCCCCCCCCCCTCCCCCGGCCCCCCCCCGTTTTGGGGTGGTGTACAGCAGAATGGTCGGTCAAGACTGCCGCAAGAGAAGATTGCTCCGTCGATAAATATACATATTCACAGCATACGCGCGACTTATCGAAAAAATCAGACGCGCTACGGACGAATCCGGGTCACCTTAATTATAATGACTGGTATGAGCAATACAATACTGAAGCCTAGAGGGTGGTGCGTGGACAAAAAAAATCCTGCGTATTCGTGAGTGAAGGAAGCAAAAATTGCCGTTTACAACTTTTCTTCGTTAACCCTCCTAAGAAACGTTATTAAAAGGTTGTGGGAGAAAATGAAGCCATGAATTGTCATTGGAATACAAACGAATCATTCACTATATATGTATGTTTGCAAGCGAACACTATCATGATTTCATAAATAAATTTGGTAATGCTATCATGATAATTTATATTCGACGCATAAAAAATATTTTTAAACAAATAAATTTTTGAGTTTAATTTACTTTCATTTTTTACCTATTCACACCATGAAGTATTTTTTGATGTCTTTATTTGATTCAATTACTTAAAAAAAGCATATCGAGATCTATATTCATATTTTCACGTGGGATTTGTTTCAATATCCGTGAGATTTGATTTCTTTTTAACGTAAACCACACGTTATACTTAAACATCACGTGATTTTTTTATTAAGGCGTGAAAAAAGGCATTATTAAAGCATTACTATACGCTCGGATAAACTAGTGAAATTTTCGAGCGAGGTCTCCCCTTTTTAGCTTAAAAAAAATCGTATACGAAACGAAGTAAAAATTTACCTGAGTTTGTCGGTTTCTCTCCTAAATTTTAGGGTCAAATTTGTTTCAAATTTTGTGCAAAAAATAGAAATATTACGCGAGATTTCTTTATTAAGTCGAAAAAAGTGATTTTTTTAGAAGGAAAACTAAACAATCGAATAAAGAAGTGAAATTTCCACGTGAAGGTTACCTTTTTGGACGAATAAAAATCCCCAAAAAAAACAGATTGAAAATCTTACGCGAGAATTTCGTTTTATCTCAAATAATTTCCACGTGGGGTTTGTTTTAATGCGCGCGAGAATCGTGGTTCCCTTTAACAAACAAGCGAAGTTTCGTACGAAAAATTCAGAAGGATATACATCAAGTGTTGTTGAAAAGTAGTCAAAAGTGATTTTTTAAAGAAAACAAAGTTCGATTACATCTCTCTCAACAATGAAAAAACAAAACACACCAAACACGCAACCCGAGAACGGACCCCCACACACGCACAACGAAGACGCACGAAATGGTTTAACCCAACGACCCACTTTACGATTTTTCCTTCTAAATATCACTTATCTTTAACCCCAGACCGTACTCAAACAACACCCCTACAATGAGATAAACCACAACCATATCATACTAACACTATTAACACCTTCACACAAGTACGAACTTGCGGTTTTGTTAAAAGGGAACTGATTTTCCACATTAAAAACAAAACCACGTGGAATTATTTGCACAGACTAAAAAACGCGAAAAAATCCCCCCCTTACACCACCCTCACCGCGCACACACCCGATCCCCTTCCTCCCCTTCCCATCCCACGCCCCCCCAACACGAGTTTTGTATTTGGGCCCCATTACTCTTATACTCACCCACGTTAAAAAAGGACCCCACCGAACCACAGCCCCGTCCGCTCCCACCAAAATATTACTCGTTATTCGACCCCCACCAAAATTTGTTTAGTTCTTCTATAAAAATCACTTTTTGACTTCTAAGTAAAGAAATCTCCGCGGTATATATTCTATTTAAAAAAACAAAATTGAAACAAATTTTGACCTACCATTAGCGCAGAGACCCGCCAAAACCCCACACCCGGCTCCAAACATTCTTTACAACGCTCCCCTCGTTTTCGTATACGAATTTAATAATATAACAAACAGAGGGAGCCCCACCCCCACGCTCGAAATTTCCACCTAGTTTATCCGATGAGATAAGAAACAGCTTAATACCCAAAATCCCACACACCTCCCAACCCCGCCTTTATAACTTCCCACCCCCCGCCTCAACTCCAAATCAAAAATCCCCAAAACCCGCTCGATGTTACCCAGTACCTCAACCACACACACAGCACCCAGTGTGGTTTCGTAAAAAAGAAATCCAAATCTCAACGGATATGAAACAAATTCACGTTGAACTATGAATATAGATCGTCGATAATGCTTTTTTTAAGTAATGACGATAACACACTACCACAACAAACGCAACAAATAAAATAAAACAAATATTCAATAGTGTGAACATAGTAAAAAATGAAGTAAATTAAGAACTCAACCCACAACAATGTTACCTTTCGCTCCCTTAAACAACAAATACACATCTCTTTCACCACACTAAATGCCGCCACAAACTCTCCGACATCACAATCCTCAATCATGATAGCAATACACACAACATTATATTATACCAAATCAATGATAAGTGGTTCCGCGTTGTTGCAAACGATACATTATATAGTGAATGATTGTTTGTTATTCAATTGACAATTCATGGCTGTCATTTTCTCCCAAACCTTTTAATAACGTTCTAGGTAGGTTAACGAAGAAAAGTTGTAAACGGCAATTTTGCTTCTTCTTCACTCACGAAGACGCAGATGTCCACGCACCACCCTTAGGCTCTCAGGTAATTGTATTGCTCTATACCTAGGTCATTATGATTAAGCGTGACCGTTCGTCCGTACCGGTCGATATAAGTCGGCGGTGTGCTGATATGGTAAACGACACAATCTTCTCGCCCAGTTTGACCACATTCTGTGTACACCACCCCAAAACGATACGGATCGAATGTTCCCTCTAGTCCAACGTATAGCGTTTTGTTATCGAAGATCATATAAAAAATATCGTTGTCGTGCATTTCAACATCCATAAAGTCAAAGTCTTCTATATAATATATGGGACGAGCCTCGTGGTTTTTCAAACTAAATGCCAGTCTCCTCGACGACTTTCGTCCACATTTCTCAGATATATTTATTTTAAAACGGAGTCTTTTTCTCGTTAAATTGTTGAGAAGCACTCCACCTTGGAAAGAAAATGGCATTTGAAAGCGTTCAGCAGCTTTTTCGATTCCCGTAAGGCGACACTATATTATAGTGATGTTTCGAAGGGAACTCAAAAACGACCTAACGTGCTCGCGCTACGCTTTTTAGGGTGTAAACCATTGTTGGACCGGATATAGTGACGTTTCGAAGAGAACTGATATAAGTCGAAAGTCTAAGTGCGAAAATCTATAATTTCTCAAAGAAATTTATTCACAAAATTTTCCTTTCGAAATTATTTTTCTGAATTTGCACTTAGACCTTTCGACTATTTGACCAGTTTGTCCTAACGGTGTTTAAATAACGATTGTTTTTTAAATTTTTAGTGTCCATAAAATAGCCATTTTCTTTATTGACTCATTTTTTAGGACTTGTTATGAAAAATTCATTAACAAGAAATTTTTCATTGAAAGAGAGCGTATTATTTTGAAAGTTTGTTTATTAATATAACTAAGGCTTATTATCTTTTTTTAGTGAAATTTTCATCTTTTTTCAGAAAGAAAATATGATAAAGATATATTTTAGGCTAAAGAAGTAATTTCATATATAGTAATATATATAATATATTATATTATATATAATATATAAAATATTATATATATCTATATATATATATAATATAGATATATATATATATATAATATATATATTGCAGATTAAAATCCTTGACTCATAAATATTTTAGGAATTTGCAAAGCTACATTTTCTTTTAAAGAAAAAAAGGTATTTATATTTTTTTTGATTAATCAAATAGAACAGATAAGATTACAATAATGGTGTTAATTATCGTTGAATCTGATCAGCAGTGTGACGTGTTGCCCTTAGTAGGCGAAAAAAAAGTATATAAGGAATTTCTCTACGATTCGGATATCATTGTAATTGCAGAAGCGGGCGGAGATCATCTGTGATCCATTTTGCGCTACTCATTTTGGCTTCTTGAAGAGACATTTCGTGTATGGTGATCGAAATGCACATTTTGAAGATAAACGTTTACAACGTCAGCATCGATGGAAAACAATATTCTATTTTGAAATTGGAAAATCCCAAATTTTTTGACAAGGCAGAGTGTCGCTTCAAAGAGATCGTTTTTGATGGCACTGATTACAATAAGTACATCATCGCGACTCCGAAGGTGTTTCTCCGCCCACCGTTATACGATCAACGAAGCAAAAACATTATTATGGACGAATCTCGCGACACGATTACAACGACTGAGGAATACATCTTTTACGAAGCCAGTCCATTATTGATCGAATGTTTTCTGGAAATGACGCTCTCTATAGCCGGAATTCGTTACGATTTAGACCTTAAATACGTCGTTAAAAATACTATAAGCATCGACGTGCTAAAGAAAATGTGTTTACGATGGAAATTACACTCGGAAATCAATCTAGAAAAAATTAAGGGTGACTCAGTGGCCCTAGACAACGAGAAACGAAAAATAAAACATTGCGTTCAAGTGATGAAGACGCTAATGAAAGAAGGATTTAAAGTTCTTTGCTCGGAGAACATCGATTTGAAAAAACCTCAGATGGAGTTCGACTTAGCTCGATACGACCTAAAGAGACAAGCCTTTTTTCTCAAAGAGTTTGTAGAATCCCTACCGGAGTTAGTCGGGGAATTACCGAAATCGAAATTCCAACGCAAATAAAGATGGCCAAATTCTTGTTACCTTCCTCGGTTAATCATTTGGACGCGTGGACAACCGAGAAAGAATTGAAAAGGTTATCGCAACGCATGGAAACCGTACCCTATAACTACAGAAACGACGAAATCAGAAGATGCCAAGATGATTTCACTGCGGACAACGTAAAACGGGTCTTGGAAGTCGTACAATCCGAAAGAGCTGAAATAGAAAATTTCCTACTGAAAGAAGAATTGGATAAAAACTCGTGCCTAGTGACGCATGATTCCTTGATAGAAAACCTTATGAGTGAATACTTATGGGAACTTTTAAGTAGGGATAAATTCGCCTTCCTTACCTTTTTTCCCGTCACTGGATATCCGATATTAGCCGAAATAAACAAAACCTCGCAATCGAATCCTTGGAAGCTAATCGCGACATTGGAAGACCGGAGAAATCTCTTCTGGAGAGTGAGCCAAACCGTGTTGGGTACTCAGGCGGATAAAATGGTGTTCGGAGAAGGCGGGAAGGGAAACCCGACGCTTTCTGAATTGGACGCGCAAACGAAATTTAACGCCGTTATTCCACTATTCACGCCGGAATTAGTGGGCGTCATAAAACGCATCCTGCAGACAGACGTTTTCGCCGACCTGTGTTGCTTTTGCATTTTCAGAAACCCTCACCTCTTCGATAAAGTCGCTCACTTAGCGGCGTTGATATTCCTATATATTAAGTTCAAAATTCTCAAGAGACCACGGCTCGATTTTTCTCTGTACATAATGAAATGCATACGCGCGACAGCCTCTATTTACATGGATTGGGAAATCTTTAAGAGCTACAAAAATCTCCTATTGACAGATCCCCAGTTGGCGGTGAGTGGCAGCTACTACAGCAAATACGATGCGTTTAAAATCAAGAGGCGTTTTTCAGAAAATTTAAACAAACCTCTATTTTTCCTTGATTATGACCTCGACCAGTTTTCAGAAAATATGAGAGCTCGAATTTTCGTAATATTACAACGTGAAATGATTTTTCGGTTCTTCTGTAAGTTGAACTATAAGAACAGCTACGGGGATATTTTAATACACATCTTTACGCCAATCGACGACCAGGCTCTGTCTACGGACGCCTTTTTGGAAACACTAAAAACTAAATCAAAGCCCGTAGTCGAAACGATCACTGCGGACTACCTCAACAATCATCATCGTTGGAAGGACGCTGTTACGAAAGACGAGCTGAAGAGTTTCTGCGATGAACGTTTGGAGAATCTCAAAGTTACCTCGCATTTCAACGGCCGCTTGTTGAGAACTTGCAGAGATAAGGAAAACGTCGGCGATTTCACATTAGAGGACCTCGAGAAAATGGCACGAGAAGAATACGGTTTATCGAAAGAAACCGTCGATGATATTTTCAGTTACAGGAGGATGTTCTGCGACACAGTCGAAAGCCTATTGAGCCTAAAATGTCCCATACCAGGTTGGACGTTTCCCAACAATCTCTATCGGTACAGATGCGCTAGGCGACAACTAGCTATTGAACTTCTTAAGGAAACGAAAAAGGAAATCACCGATAGAGTGCTGAAACGCTTTAACCTATAGCCCGATCGCTATTGATGATCTTTAGACAACAACTCCCCCCCAACTTCCTGATTTCCAAGTTGTTCAGTCGGTATTGATGCATAGAACTTCTAGAAGAGAAACGCCGGGAGTGATTTAAAGACAGACATTTTTCGCGTGGTGCAGTAGTGAGAGGAAAAGGGGTTCTCTTATACTTAAAAAAATAATATTGGTAATATAATACGAGCGTAATAAATTAGTGTATGATTAATGTTATTTATTCATCTTAATATATTAGTAAATAGTAACAAAATTTATTTATTACGCTTTTTAATCTCTTATATCTGAGCCACAATAAAAAAATAAAAAATTCTCTAGCATATATGGGACGAGCCTCGTGTTTTTTCAAACTAAATACCAGTCTCTCCGACGACCCTTGTTTACATTCCTCAGATATTTTCTTTTTAAAACGAAGTCTTTTTCTCGTTAAATTATTGAGAAGCACTCCACCTTGGAAATAAGAATATACGCCTTTGCAAACTTCTCTCCTTTCAATTTCTTTGGTGGTGTCCGAGCCCAAGGTTGATTGAAGGAACAATATTAATACTACAATCGACAGGTTCGTCATTTTCGCGGAATTAACTAACTAATTGTTGGTGGGTCGTAATTGCAGGCGATGGAGGAATGGAAGAAAAGGTCGAAAGGTTTCGCCTTTATAAAGAAAAATTAGTCGGTTCGCTATTTCTTTTATTAAAAAAATTTATTTACTAAAAAATAATTTTTAATTTACTATTTTTATAAAGTTTTTAATTTTAAAATCCAGTTTTATATCACAAAATTCCTTTTTCGTGAAGAAGTTTATTGAAATTGTTCGCGGGAGTTGGTTTAAGTTCCGTCGAGCAAAATTCTTGAACCAATTTCAGGAGCGGTTTTTGATTACGTTGATAAACTTCGGTGGATAATAAACGTTCTGGGTGGTCTATCAGCTCTTCGGTAACGTTGTATTTCGCTGCATTTTTTAAACAGTTCGGAGCATGAAGATAAATGGTGGGGAATTCTCGCCGAAGTAGAGACCCCTGCGCTAACTAACGTGATTAATTTTCTACTCTTTCCCTTTGATAGGTCGAGAGGTCTAAGTGCGAAATCTAAATTTCACATACGTCGAAACAAAACTCGCGTAAGAACGAAAAATTTATTTTGCACTCTCCGAGAAGTATAAACGTACGTTATTTTCGTGTTCGCTCGGTCAGCGAGATGTCGTATATTACGGAAAATATGTAATGTAATATTAATTTGTTTAATGCAAATTACCTTCTTGTTTTGTTAGATTTATTCTACCACAAAAAACCATTTTTCTTTCTTAAGAGGTCACTTTTTAGGTGTGACTAAATTAAAAAAAAATTAAAAAATAATAATAGTAAATTAAATTTTCGGGTAAACTATACGAATCTCGCGCAAAGGGAAGCACGAAACTACGTTAATTTTTCACTTTTCGGAAGATGTGCAGCAAATACCAAGTTTTTCTCGTTTCCTTAAGCGGAGCTTTTTTTTTCGAAGAAACAAGAAAAAATAATGATAATTATAGAAACAAATCTATAAAGAATTGATATTCAGGTACTCACATATTATATTATTTTCCCTCGAATTATATCAGTTCCGCGATCGATGCGTCACTAGTATGAGTCATAATCGGTTTTCGACGATTTTACAGCTTAACAAAAATTTGCACTTTGAAGCCGTCAGTTCGCTTTTTTCGATTCCGTAAGGGCGACTCTATATATAGTGACGTTTCGGAGGGAAATAAAAAAACAACCTAACGTGCTGTCGGGCTACGCGTTTAGGGTGTAAATCATCATAAGTTATACCGGATATAGTGACGCTTTCGATAAGGGATCTGATATAATCTCAAAAGTCTTAAGTGGAAATCTAAAATTTCCCACAGAAAATATATAACAAAAATTCCTTAAGTCGAAATATTTTTCGGTTATTATGAACTTAGACTTCGACTATTAGTTCCGGATCGAGCGTCAAATCTATATGACGTCACTATCGGTTTGGAGATAGCTTAAGCTTAACACTTAATGACTCATATATGGGTTAACGATAGTTGTAAGCTTAAGAATATGGTTATTTTAAAAAGCGTTCAGCCTTTCTTTTTTAATTGTATTAATCAGTCGTTGGAACGTGATATAAGATCGAAGGTTCTATAGCAGTCGAAAATGCACTTTGGAATTTCTGGCTGACATAAACGTTAACACAGTAACTAAAGAGCGAGAGAGCCCCTTCGGTTTCATCAGTTATCGACAGTATCAAGTCGAGTGCGGATACCTCCTCAGGTCTTCACCTTGATTGTTCGTGCTTTTCCTTCGCGCATTAAGTGACGACATTTTATTTGGAAACAACCACCCTTGCGCATTTGTTCTTTTTCTTGTTGAAACACCGATTAGTAGATTTGCGAAGTGGTTGGAGGAGTATTCCTTAGGCCAATTTTATATTTTTTCATCAGTTAGTATGGTTTTAATTTATCTATTTATAGTATTGATAATAATTATATATATATATATATATATATATATATATAAATACTATTAACTATATATATATCATATATATAATAATATATAATATAATAAACTAACATCTATATATAATATATATAATATATCAAATATATATATATATATATATATATCATTTTACGAGTAAAGAAAAGCAAAAATCTCTCGTTAAAAATAAATTTAAAAACTGTTATTTTAATCAGCAAATCGATTTCGCAAAAAAATTTGGAAAGAACTAAATTTGTCAAAAAAAAGATAAAAGAAACTATTTTAAAAATTTTATTATTTTTAGCTCGTAAAATCTCAAAAAAATATTTTTTTTTCCTTTTTTCTTAGATTCTTTTGGAAGCACTCATCTTCTTTGAACCCTCGGCGAATGAGAAGGTAATTGATTACATTCATTCATTTATCATATTAATAAATTCTTATCGATAAATAATAATATTTAGTAGCTCGATAATAAAAGCTCCGCTCTTTAGCAAACCAACTAGGTGGTAACTTCCTTCTCTGAACTTAAAATAGAAATGGCCCCGTCATTTGAAATAGGAAAACCAGTACGTTCACTCGTCAGAATTCCTGGGAGTGGTCAAGACAAAAGTTTGAAGCCCATATGTTTAGATGTAGCACAGATTAGCGCTTGCGTACAACCTTTAGGCGTCATCGTAAATTTTAATTTTGATTGCACTTCGATTCCGATTCAAAATGGATCTGTGAATGTTTTCCCCGATGCACTTCCCTCTAAAAGTTCAAACACCATAGGATCAAGAGGGGGATCGCATCGAACTAACGATCATCTTAACGAACGAGCAAATTACAAGAGAGGCTATTTACTGAGAAGCGTTCATTTAACGCCTGCGGAACGACGAGAAAAAATGGAAAGCTTGAAAAGATCTAAGCGAGCTCTTGAAGAAGAAAATAATAGACTCGCGTATAAAGTTAGGAAATTTAAAGAAATTATTTTGAGCAAATCGAAGTTAAATGAATTTTTGAAAGAACTAAAAAAAATGGAGGCGATGGAGCATGAGTCAAAGATCGTCGAGAGTCAAAAATCGTTAAGATGTTTTGCATAGTGTCTCAGGAGAAATTTTTTTGTTCAATCCCATATTTTGAGATACTGTAAAACTTTCCGATTAGTGTCAAATTTGTTTAACATATATACGTATATCAGATATATTTGAATCTCAATTAAATAAAATGCACATATCTACTAGTTTTTCATTTTATGTTTCAAAAGGTCTAAAAGATTGAAAAACGTTGATGAACGTTTATCTTTTTTTTTATCAATTTTTTTTATTTTTGTTTTTGTATTTTTAATTATTTACCCCTAAAAAATAAATTATTTTAAAAAACGAGGTTTAAGGGGGGGGGCTAAAATATTAATTCTTGAAAAAAAAATCTACTATCGTACGGTCGAAATTTTACTTTTCGATACATAAGATTTTTTTCAATCGTGAATACCAAGATTACAGATGTCCCATTCAATGGCGAAAGAAATTTGTAATAAGAAGGAGTGGCGTGACAGATCCATTAGAAACGATAAATTAAAAAAATATTTAAAAAAATTTATATCGCGGAATTTAAGATAAAAAAATGTTAATTTCCTATTCATTTTTCGAGATATAAACCGCGCATCGCACGTGGTAGAGGACTGGTGTCTGCAAACCCGTCATCTAGACAGCAACGTAATCCGAAGAGATTATAAATTTCCCGACCGATAATGGAAGTTGATGATAGCCGACCTCGGCGGTCTAAAACGTTTATATATCCAGACTTCGAATTTTTGTTCGAAGAAGAAAGACTATTTACCTTTATAGATTGGCCCGTATCTTTCATTTCTCCTGAAGAACTGGCGAAAGATGGTTTTTTTTACTTACGAAAGGAAGACCAATGCGCGTGTACATTTTGCAAGTGTATTATCGATCATTGGGTACAAGGAGATACTCCGAAAAGAGAGCATTTATACAAAAGTCCCAATTGTCCATTCGCTCGAGGAGAGAGAACTGAAAACATTCCAATAGAAAAAAGAAATCATTTTTGCACAAATTTTTCGGCAAATGCCGATAGCAACGTGTCAAACAGCGGCATCGATGTGTACGGTTTAGGAAGAAGGGCCGCACACATCGCGGAGCCAGAAAATTGCGATAGTTTAAACATTTTAATTAATTCCTCGAAAACGAAAATTTCGATGGTGAGTCTCGGCCCTCGTCCGTATTTGGGACCCCGAGCCAAGGAATTCGCGAAGTGGGAAATCCGATTACAGTCCTTCAAGGGTTGGCCTAATAGGGTTAAGCAAACTCCGTGGAAATTAGCGGATGCAGGATTTTATTATTATAATCTCAGCGATCACGTGAAGTGTTTCCATTGCGGCCTCGGACTCAGAAACTGGGAGGCGAACGACGACCCGTGGCAAGAACACGCTAAATGGTCCCCCGACTGCCTGCTTGTTACGTTTTCGAAAGGCAACAAACTCTCAAGCGGGACTCGAAGGGAAGATGCTGCATCTCGCGTGCCTTGGAGGGAGGGGTTGTTGTCGAATGCCGCAGCAAAAGCAGAAGCAGCAGCAGCAGAAACAGAAACAGAAGCTGAAGCTGCGGAAACAGAAACAGAAACAGATGCTGAAGCTGCGGAAACAGAAAGAGGAGTGAAAGCAGCAGAAGCGGAGGCAGCAGAGGCAGAAGCAGCGGAATCAGTAGAAGCAGAGGTAGAAGCAGCAGAAGCAGTACCGTCTTCAACGCCGTCGTCGTGGTCGTCGTCATCGTCGTCGTCGTTGTCATCGTCGTGGTCGTCGTCGGCGTCGTCGTCTTCGTCGGTAAAAATGATTTCGCGACAAGGTTTTACGAAGAAGGCGATCGTCGTCTTCTCAATAGAAGCGCTGTTTCTACTTTTTGCAATCACTCCAGTTTTCATTTTCGAATTCGCTATCGAACCCCGTCAACAAGGATTCTTCTGCGACGATAATTCGATCAGATACCCTTACGAAGATCCGATAGTTCCGACCTCGTATCTGCTCGTCTTTTTTATAAGCGTGCCGATTATCATGATTTCAATTCTGGAGTACGCGAGGATGGTAAAGGACGAAACCTTTACCACGTTGAGGTGGTTACGCTCTCTGTACAAGGTTTTAAAAGTCTTCGCCTTCGGATTCGGGCTATCCGTTTTAACGGTAGAAGTCTTCAAATTTACACTAGGCGCATTACGACCTCATTTCTTGAACCTTTGTGACCCGAAGAACGAGTGCTCGCAGAAGAATCGTTATATTATCGGGGGCAATGTTTGCACCAATAGCGTCGACGAAAACATCAATGAATTAGTGAAAAAAGCGAGACTCTCGTTTGTATCGGCGCACGCCTCGGTGTCGGCGTTCAGTTCATCCTTCGCGATTTTTTACCTACAATACAATGTCAAGATCGAAAAGGAGCACGTTCTAATCAAACCCTTTATCCAATACGTTTGGTTTATTTTAGCGGTGGCGGTTTCGATATCTCGCGTCGCCGATCACCATCATCACTGGTCCGACGTAATAGCCGGTTTCATAAACGGGGTACTATTTTCTGCCTTTTCCAGTTTCGCGATACTAAAATTTCACAGCCGCACCTACCGCCAGGAAACGAGAAGCCCAAAACAAGAAGAAGAAAAAGAAGAAGAAGAAAGAGAAGCTAATTGGTGCGCGAGCGAAAAATCGAGAAAAATCAGCTTCGAAGCTACGAGTATGCTAAAGAATAACAACGAGTTTTGCCCTAAAGGCGAGGCGGAAATTTTTAGATATTCGCCGTGCCCACCACCACCAGAGTGTACTTTTATTAATGAGACTCTTCCCTCTTCAACACCAATTTGAGTTATCGTGTAGCCAGAATCCTTGATCAGTTCGATATTCGTCTTGATTAAGAGATCTGGGACTCTTACAAACCTACCTACCCTTAATAACCTAGCAAAATATATATTTAATGGCCCTTTTGGAAAATGTTATTAAAGAACGTGTTAATAAAAACTATTGAACAAACAAATTGACGTTCGAATCTTGTTATATTTAATAAATTGAATTTGTAACTATATATTTTAAATAATAAAAAAATAATAAACCAACTAATTTTTTCTTTATTAAACGGAAACCATCTCACCTTTTTTTTTTTCTCGACCTAGTTCAAACAAGACACGACCAGAAAAAATAATTCAACGGAAATGACGAAACTATTGTTTTTAATATTATCGACGACGATTTTGATCGTTCTACCGACTTCGGCAAGCCCAGATGCCCCCAAAAACGAAACTGAAAGAAAAGAAGTTTGTGTTAGGTCATACCCGTCATTCGACTTTGAAAGTCGTTTTATAAATTTGACTAGGCAAGAATTCCAATTCACGAGATCGTAAAACATCGCGTGTATGAATCAAAATTCGACACGGAATTTCCATGTCAAAAAATACAACGATCTAAAAAATAAGTCGGAGGGATTTTTAAAAAAAGTGAGATTTTTTCATTTTAAGATAGGCAAGAATGAAATATATTATGTGAAGTTCATTAACCAATCGTTGTATTTTGGAATAGAAGGATTGCCATATCAAATGTATTTCGGAATGGTGTACAAGAAATGTTGGGACGCTGGACATAAGATTGGAGACTCTCGGACTGTGTGTAGGGTCACCAAAGTCTTAGAACCGACCAATTTGCGTTTTGCCGAAATGTATGATCGATTCGGTTTGGATATAAAACACTATTACAGGGTTACTAATAATTCCATAGCAAAATACGAATTCAATGGTATTAGAGTTAAAGGAAGATGCGTGGACATCTGCGTCATCGCAAGCGAGAAAGATGCAAAATCAAGGGTAATAATCTATTTATCATTATCGTTCATTAAAAAAAAATCAACCTTCATTTCTTAATAATCTTATTATTATTATCATCTGTTTGAAAATATTTTCCTGGAATTCGGATGTAGATCTTCGAATTATATTAGCTCCAAAGAAACTTCACCATATGACGTCATAATCGGTTTAGCGATAGCTTAAGCTTAATAATTCAAAATTACTTTTTATAGTGTTCTTTTTAACAACCCCTGTGGGAAAATGTTGTTAAAAGTGTTTGTAAAAATGAAGCAATAAACTTTTCGTTCGAATATTATTTATAATTAAATGGACTTTTTTTTTTACTTTTAAGATAAATGTTATTATATATCGAAACGCGTGAGAGAATAAAAAAAATTATATAAAAAGGGCGTCCAGCTTTTATTTTTCCACAAACCTAATACAAACCCGACTGTCGATCGGACGCAAGGTGTATTATCCTCGTACTAAAAAATGAAGAGATCGACGGGGATTTCTTTATTAATAGTTTTATTATTATTATGCATCGGATCGGCACTCTCTCTAACGAACACCACTTCAAATTATAAAAATATGAGAGATGAACTTTGCATTCGATCTTTCGTAGCGTTCGAATTTTTTCTTCCCATAATTAACTTGACGGGAGGGGAAATTAGGGCTCATAAACCGCCATTTGATCTTTGCGAAAACGACTTTTCGAACGTTACGATAAAGGTCATGATGATGAGAGAATCGAAAAATTTTGTTGAAAAAGGAGAATTTAATATCGGCGAAATATCACCGTTTCATCACTACGTGATCAGCTACGAAATAGATCCCATATCAGCATCGCGAACGGCGAAACCGATTTTGAACATGGTTGGGAACAAATGCGAACCTGAAAAAAAAGACAATTGCGAAATTTTAAAAGAACATAGAACTTCATTGGAACATAACTCGTCTGTAGGACTGAAAATTATTGGAACTTGCGTAAAAATGTGCATCAAAGTCGACACGGAAGAATCGAAAGATTTCGCCAATTGCTTCCTCTTCGGAGAGTCCCTTTTCACGTTTTTGAAAAATTTCAGAGGATATAAGAAATTCAACAGTTCGGAAAATACCCGGTCTTTAAAAAATGTTCTCCACGAATTAAACTCTTTTCTCAATAAAGATCTCGTAAAATTTTTACTGGTTAATACGGCGAATAACGTAGGCGTTAGCGCAATCGCACAAGGACTTTTTTCCTACGCCTTGTTTCGAATATTTACGAGATTTCTAGAAAAGAGAATGAAATCATTAAAAGAAACTAGTCAAATAGGCGGCGGCGGCGGCGGTGGTGCTGAAAACCAGACGAAAGTGAAAGAAACGTATAGCGTTCCCTTTTCTATACCGCCATATTATGCTAATCAAGCCGTCGGATCCTCCATCTCGGGCCCGATTTACGCCGCCATTGACAAAGGAAGGAAAAATAAACCTTTTTTCGGAATAGTAGAAGAAGGAAGAGAGAGAGAAGGATTCGCGAACTCGGTGATGACGATGACCGCGTTTACCGATCGCGATAACGAAAATCACTATTTAGATATGAAAAGTAGCTCTTTGAAAGAAGCGATGTTGTCGAATATTCAGACCCCAGCGGCGATGACGACGACGATGTCGACGATGTCCGGTCCACCTCTCCCACCTCCGAATCCTCCTCCTCCTCCTCCTCCTGCTTCCCATCTTCCCGACGTTTCCGATAATGTTCTATCTACGCGCGTTTCCCCATTGGAAGACGATAGCGATTATTCAGAGATACTTTTGCCCGTAGGAAGAGACGGCGACTACGAATCAGACGACAATCTATCCACGGCATCCACTTCATTCGAATTCGAAAATCATATCGACAATACCTCGAATACGTTACATTCGGCGTACCAAGCGTCGACGACCTCCGTTGACAGATCTATCGGCCTCGTTCCCTCCGCAACTGCGAGATCGGTCGAGGGAAAACGGAAAAAAGGGAGATTAACAGAAAACTCGCAACATCAGCAACGAGAAAATAACAACAAAGTCAACCGCCGCAATCATTTAACAAGAAATCGACCGAAGCAGCAGCAGCAAATTCGAAGGCGGACGCCAACACCTCCGAGACAGCCTCATAATACATGCGTCTAAATCTTTTTGAAGGCAATGACACGAACGAACTTAAATGCACGTAAACATACATATATATAATAATTTCTTTAATTTCGATCAATGTTACGGTTATGTTCTAATCGCCATTCGCGTTTACCTAAACGCATAAAATTTTTAAAAATGTGTTCATATATTTTATTCAATATTGCGTTTTAATTATTGTTATTTTATAAACTGTTTTATGTAGTTATTTTCTTATATACTGTATAAATAAAAAATTAAAATATGTAAATTTTTTTAATACAAACACCTATATATATATACTCACGTATTAGATCAAACTTCATTCTCGACCACCTTCCTCGAGTACAAAAAGGCTGTTCGTTAAAAGGCTAGCCTAAGGATAGAAAAAAAACCTACCGATTAAGTAACCTAAACTTAAATATAACCTATAACTTCCTAACCTGATGGGTTACCCTAAACCTTAAGAATATACTGCTGTAATGTAGGAGGAAGGCGACACGAATTTTTCAACTTGCAAGATAAAACGAGAGGTTCGTTTTCCATCGAAGAACGAAGCGTGGATCGGGAATGCGAGAAGCCGATCGAAAAGTTTTTTGAACTACATCGCTTAACGACGCCGACCAATTTGGAATCCTGCCCAAAAAACGGAGAATTTTTCCGCGTTAATGATATTACGCACAAATTCATCCGAGTCCAGTTTCAACAAAATATAAAGCTGAAATACGCGGTGAACGACGACTACCGTCGCAAATTTAGGTTCAGCGTGATTTCCGAGGACGGTGAAATTTATTCTTTCGCCCAACCGATCGACGAGAATTCGACGTTTTGTGGGGTATACATTTCGCTCGAGTGCGCCAGAATATGCGAGAACGTTAACGATGACGATGACGACGACGCTTTCTCGGATTCTTCTTGGTTTACACCTTTAGAGTATATAGAAGGCGTTGATGTGGCGGAAGAGAAAATAAAATATCTTTGGAAGAAAAACGCGATGTTTAAAATGACGATTAAATTTTCCGCGCAAGCGACAATTTTTGCTATAGTTGTGGTTTTTATTACAAAATGCTTTAAACTATTGATAGCCAATCTACGCGATATATTCAAACCAGAACCGTCATCGGAATGCGCTAATGCCCCACTACCGGAAACCAGACCCGTTGTCGCCGTCACTCCCACTGCTAGATCTACCGAAGAAGAACCCCAAGGTCGAGGAAACGACAGCAACTACGATAATAACGATAATTACGAGCCCAATATTACTGGAATTCAATCGAATGGGCGAATTCGAAACCGGACCGTAACAATAATTTTAGAAAACATTTAAATTAAAAAATAATAGTTCTTCATATTTTCAAAAAAAAATTTCGATTCTGTATTTTCTTTGTTAACTATAAGCTATTTATTTACATTGCATGAATAAAACATTTTAAGAAAATAATCTTTATTTTTTAATAAATACCTATATATAACAATTTTACTCGACAAACCAATTTCAAATACAAAGAAAAACTCTATCGCGATACACTGACGGAAAACCGGAGGACGTTTCGCTTTCAGCATGAAGATCCACAGTTTATTTTTGTTCCTACTACCACTCGTCGTTAACCTCACTCGAGCAACGCTCTCGAAACTGCAAAGATATAGAAGAGAGAGGATACAAATTTTTCGACTCGTCGACTGGCTCGTTTTCCGTCAAGAGGCTAAATACGGACGTGGTGGTAAAATTAATACGAAGTTTTATTAGAATACATCCGCTAAGCGCACCGATGGATTTAAAAACCTGTCCTCATCCTGGACAAACAGTCGAATTGGACGAGGAAAACCGCTACGAATTTAACAAAATCCTCTTCGATGACTCTGTAGAGGTGAAATACGAGGTGAACGAAGAACGCAAATTCGTATACAGAGTTTTTTTTAGCGACTTGAAATACAAAAATTTCACAGTTCCTATTTATAAGAATTCCAATTATTGCGGCTTATATATTTCCACCCAGAACGTGAGAATATGCGATCTACTCGATGATGGCACCCATCTGTTTATAGATACTCTTAAATATTTTATAATTTTACATCATTTAACAATCGTGGGAGTTATGATTTATTGTTTATGGTTTACATATCATAATAAGATCGTTTTTCGTCCCGTAGATGATCGTTTCAATATTCGTATCGCACTTCAAAAACGCCGTGTTAAAACGCCCTCCCAACCGGATATGCTGCCGCCTTCGTACGAGCTACTGTATCCTGACGGAGACAGAAGCGATCGTGATATTCATCCAATATCCGCAAATCGAAATGGTCGGAATGTCGATCCGCTGCTACTTAGGCTTCCCCCATTGGATATACCGCCGCCATCTTACGCTCAAGCGATGAATTCCGTTGATCTTTCTAAATCTGATGGTAAAAATATCGAATCGTCTCCCCCATCGGATGATCTATCGCCGCCAGCATACGCGCTAGTGCTGAATCCACCGAGTAACAACGGAGAAGAGGAAAATTCCCTCGGGTCCGAGAAAATAACAACAACAACAACAACAACAACAACAACAACAACAAAAACAACAACAACAAGAACCCAAAAGCCACCGACACAACCATTTAACTAGAAATAAGCTGAAGCTCCATAATCGAAAACGAACGTCGATCCCTTCGAGAACTCTTCTTCTTACACCCTCCCGATTTTAAAAAATTCATAAACAAATAAAAATATCAATCAATCGAAGATATCGTTAGTCATCGACCGAAAATTTTATTCACGTGTTCCACCACGGTTAAAAATATCATCAATTAATATATTTTCTTTTCTTAATTTTTTTATTTTGTTTAATAATCTGCATCCCATATAATAAAAATTGTTAAAAAAATTATTACTTAAATAAAAACCTTTATCGATTCTTATACTATATATATAACCCCACCTCTTCCCGAAGCGCAAATCAGCTCGAACGCCGTGGCGTGGTTCATTCACCGACAAGCGGAGGAAGAAACAGTCTCATCAGCATGAAGCGCCCGAAGCTATTTTGGAACTTGCTTTTCGTCCTAATAATAATAATAATAAATCGAGCCACGTCCTACCCGGATCGTTGCAGAAATGTTAGGAAGAGAGAATACGAATTTTTCAATTTGGAAAATAAAACGAGAGGTTCGTTTTACGTTAAAAGGCTTCGTGAGGCTAAGGGTTGCGAAAACGCGACGGAAAATTATATAAAAATCCATCATTTGAGCTCGCCTATGCATTTAGAAACCTGTCCCAAAAATGGTGAAAAACTAAATTTTGATGAAAAAAAATTAAATTTCTTTAGGGTCGATTTCGTTAAAAATGTGAAACTAAGATACGCGATACAGGAGCACCACAAATTTATATTTAAGGCCGTTTATAACAATACGGATATAGTTAATTTTTCTCGAAGACTCTCTGTTAATTCCAAGTTTTGTGGATTCTACCTTTCCCTGGAGTGCGTCAGTATGTGCGAAACGATCGGTGAATCCTCTTCATCTTCGTTTTGGGATATTGGAGAATTTTTTAATACGGCGATGGAAAATCTCGATTACTTCTGGAATAAAAACGGGTGGTATAAAGCCATGATCGTTTCGATTCCTATTCTGGTCATTCTCGCTATAGCGATGATTATGAACGAAATACGCAAAATCCTCCGGAGGAGCGGTCGATAGCCATCGTCCTCCACGAGAGCGAGATTCGTCTTCGCGGTAACCTGTTGGAATGAGTGACGTATCGGCCGCGCCGAAAAGCGAATCTCCCCCACGCACGAAAAAACCGAGTTTTCGCAACGATACCCTCGGAACGAGGATTATTTCTTTGTAGTAGTCTCTGTAAAGAGAAACCTTTACGAGTTCGTTATTTCCCTCGATCTCTTTTCGGTCTATATAGCCGATATAATTTGCGATCGTTCCCACCATGTCGAATGAACGAATTTGACGAAATGGTTCGGGATTAATCGGACAGTCCGCGTGAGAATGTTATCTAACTATAAATCTACTACCGATTTATTTATTTCGGACAAAAATTTATTTGTTTACTTATTATATAATTAACTTAAACGTATAAATAAAATAAATATGTATAACCTTTCGTTTTTCATAAATTAATTTCTTTTAATTTTCATTTACTATAGATCCGAGGTTTTTTGGCATTAAAACGCTAACGTCATCGATTAATTTAGTCGGTCAATTCAACCGTTTTAGAAGCAGCAGCAACAACGGTCACCGAACGAACCACGACGACAACAAATGGCGATGAAAGAAGAGGCAGCGACGAAGGAGAAGGTGGAGGAGAAGGAGGAAGAGCGGTCGATTCCCCGCGAAAAAGTGATAGTATGCATCGAAGGAAATATCGGAAGCGGCAAAAGTACACTCATCGAATCGTTTAGGAATGACGCGAGAATCTCGACGTTACCCGAGCCCGTTGACGTCTGGGAAGACTATCACGGCGTAAACCTGCTGAAAGAGTCGTACAAAAACCCTAAAAAATACGCGTTCGCCTTTCAACTTTGTCATTTGATTTCCACGCACGGGAGATACGCGAAAATGTTAAATGTTTTGAAAGACGAAGAAGGTGAGATTGACGTTATAATGACCGAAAGATATTCGTTATCCGCTCAAAGGGTTTTTATTATAATTTAAAAAAATATATCAGTGGAAGAATTGAAATATGGCCATAATTTCCAATATCATGCTTAGACCAGTAATACCGACGCTCATTGTGTACCTTATAAACGTTGCTTCTCTCGCACGAAAGATAAGAAAAAGAAATAGGTTGAGTGGTGAAATCGACATACACGCTGCTAGCTGTGAGAAATCTTAGCATCTTTTGTTCCTTTACAGAAACTTACTACGTGAATCTGATCTCTACTATTTAACGTGAGACACGTTTAAAGATGTAGATTCTAATTTCTTCACTCCAAACCTGTTCTGCCGACGACAGGGAGTGATTGGAAGATATGTAGAGGGCGGAATACGATTCTATAACTGTGTTTAGAACGGTGTATTCACAGGTCCGTCGAGTGTGAATTTATAAAAAACGAAAACGGGATAGAGATAGTTGAGGCTGCGTATATGCGGGAGAATATCTAATAATGTATCGAACGAAAGTGATGATGGCAGCGTCGATGGTCGCCTATTCACTCTCGCCTCGATACTAAGATATTAGGATATCCGTTTTTTTTCTGATTCGTGCGCTAGATCCGATAGGAATACCGCTTTTATAGGTTATTCTCAACTTGCGTGAACGTTCGTGGTATCCTTAGTTTTTTGTGTCCTCTTCGTCTGACGTATGTTGAGAAATTAACAAGATGTTCTATCCACGGAATATGGATAGAGATCGTGCTGCTGTCATCTGATATGGAATCAGAATGAATTATTATATACTCCGTTTAAGTCTTTCTTCTTTATTTAAATTCCTGTAAAGAACCTTTGAGCATGGAATATGGGTTACTTGTCGAAGTGCGATTCTACAGATACAGTCGAAATACTCACCATCTCGTTATTGCGTTTTTTTTAAATCACATTATCTTAAAACGATCCTTCGTTTCGCTGTATTTTATTTTATCTTAACACTCTGTATATGTGATGAAGGAAACGAAAACTGAGAAATTGTATTCTAATGTTTTTTATACGAGAGGCAACTAGACGTTATCAATAATTAATTTATAGCCGTGAGTGAATTATTTAATTGTAGATGGCGAGAAAGATACTAGTATTTTCCGAGATTAGAGTTTCATAGGGTTAGTGATGTCGTGCATTTGTTTATATACTACCTTCACGTAGGGATCTTATAACGTTATACTTGATTAATGTATTAGTGATCTTATTCAGTGGTAATATTTTCGTATATTACGAAGTATTTACTTTAGATATCTAAAGATTATTATTATTTATCTCATTACGTGATACTTTGGCGAATGTAAAAAACTGATCGATAGTGCTAAACATATAGAAAGCCGAGTAGTCTCGAGTTATTATCACAATTTTGTTATACTATCTCTGCTTATTATAATTAATTCCGAGGGCGCGAGCTTTTTGTAATCATGAACGACGCGTATCGCAGAGTTAGGTATTAATCAGCGCACTTCACCACACTGGCTGCTCTCAATAAACTTTGCCTGCGCTATCGGTAGTACTGGATTCGTGCGCAAACCAACGAAAGATTTTGATTTACTCAAAAACGAGCTGCGTGGCGTTACTTACCTCATGAACGAAATCATATACACTCAAGGAGTAGACAAATTTCGATATGAGTTAATGCTGTAGGCCGTATGCAGCTCTAGGAGTACGCCGGGAACTGTTTTGTGAAATGTAATGAGCAGAAATGTTCCTTGAACTGAAATTGATTGACGCTGTAGGTGTCCCGGAAGGTATTTCGGCCTCTCCGAGTTATTCTTCTAACTGACAGCCGTTACACTTGCGGACGTCAAAAGCCTACAAAGAAAGCGAATCGGAGGACGTAGGTCTATTGGTAGCAGACCTGAAATGGATTTGATAGAGCGTCCCTTCGGCGTGTTTGAACTTCATGCGCTTGCTGGGCGAAAACACTCGGTCTAAGTAATGAAGGAAGGATAAAGTAAAAAGGTGATACGGGAAATATCTGTCATTTTTACGCCGAAACAGAAAGGATTTACAGGGAGTGGTATATTAGCGCGACGAGATATTCATTTTCAACCGAAATACGGACGACGCTCGATGGTCTGAAATAATATCTGTTCCTCGATTCTCTCGCAAGGATACTGCTAACATTTCAGTTATTGTTTTGCGCGACAAAAATTATGGAGTAAGTCAGACATATATCTCTAGAGTGAGTTGAAGATTTGGTGCCGCGGAATTGAAATTAACTACGTAGTTTTATAAGAGTTCTTGGTTCTAATGAAAGCATGTACACAATGTATGTTCTCACCAAGTCCGCTAGACTCGCTCGACGTCGAAAATTATAACTTCCGGGAGAAGGAGATTTATTTAACTGGTCTGCGAATTCAGAAGGTTGGCGTCATGCTCGGGTTCTGGTCATTCTGAAGATCGCGGATGGATGTTTTTCTGAACACGTGCTATATTTATTTAAGAGCGTTCTTATGAATCGTACGACTAGGAGAAATACAGCGAGAATCTCGTTGCGAGATTCTTGCTAACTGATCGTTTCACAAACAATGATTGTCGATAATCGTCAACAACTAAACGGAAAAGTCGAAATTTACTGGCTTGTATATGACATCAGCGCCCGAAGAAGTGTACGGTCGGCGCGCGAGCGACAATTGTACTGTCAGATTCGTCGACGTGTTCTCTATTAGTGTTTGCGGAATATTTAAGGGTGGAATGTCAACGCCGCGAAAGTATCTAGGGGTTGCAGTATTCTCTCAGAAGGACCTTTGAAATTGCTTGAAATTAGAACTAGTCAGCGATACGAGAATGAAACATATTGCCGATAGTCCGCTTATACGTTCTTTAGTACTTAATTATACGACGAGTCGACATGGAGTCGAAAGTGAATAACTCGGATCGTGGTAAGAGTGGTGTTTGGCGAGCTCTGCCGAGAGAAGGGTCTGTACCTCTTCTTCAACAGAATAATGCTAAACTCTCCATGCGGAATGAATAAAAGGAAACGGAAAGCCCCCGCGTTCGCCGAATTCAAAGTGCATAATTCTCAGCGACGCATTTTTAGCATAATGGAAAAAAAGAGTGAGAAAAGGACCATTCTGTTTTCGTGGTTAGATCACGTACAAATTACAAAGTACGGCAGAAATTTATTATTAATACCAGCACAAGCATATAGTTCTGTGAAATCATATTTTGAGGTTGTTAATTAGCAGAAATGGTTTCTTGTACTTTAAAGAGAATGATGAAGCCATTTAATATATTTTTGTCTTATTATAAATGTTATAATTCATCTCGTTGTTTTCATTTTAAAAAATATGGGCTGCGATATAAATCCCACATATTTTATATAATCGTTTATCATTTCTTACTCTGCTAGACAAGCTTTGACTAGTTAGATCGAGATGTTTCGACTCTGCGAATAAGTGGTTAATATAAAATATTTCTTTTTACATTATTAAAAAATATTAAACATTCACTGAGAGCTTAATGCATGATAAATAAAAAAATTTGGACAATACTCCTTTATTACCTAAAAATTCTGGTGCCAATTTGTGCTTATGTTCCAAGGGTTTAAGACACAAGTTTGTGCAATACAGGATATGTTCGCCCACAACTTATCTAAAGCGTAAAATATATGAGAAATTGCGTCGCGGAAATTGCTCACCTAAGGGTAGAAACAAACGAGGATATTTCGAGAGAAGAAAAATCGTGTGGAGTGATGTCGTTAAAATAATGTAAGGAAAATAGATGAAAGAGACAGAATTAATTAAAACATTTCAGTCGTTTATGAAGAAATGGAATTATAGAATGCGCGCGCAACACTATTAAAAAATAAATAATAATAATTTTGTGGATATGCTCTCTGGATTATCCAGCTGTATTTAATAGTTACTCATATTTTAAAAATCTTAGGTGTGAATCGAGCTCGATAAAATGATTTTTTTTCATAAAATTTAGTTTTTCAGAGTCCAGTAGATTTTCTTTTTTGGGATAAGTTCAACTATATATTTACACTTCATTTATTATCGGTGCAGATTGAGTGCGGAAAGATCAATACATTATGTATGGCGGAGTTCTTATGCTGATATTATATTTTTCGGCGAGCGGATAATCTGCAGACAATCCTTAGCCTCACGAAGTATATCGTTTAACGGATAAATCACAAGTCTATAAAAAATATAAGCTTTAATTTAAATATATTTCCACGCATAATATGAAAAAGATTCGTATTTATCACTATTTGTTCATCACTTATGTATGCACAATGTCCAAACAACCTCTCAACGAGAACAAATTCCGGGTCGCTAAGCAGTGATGCATAACAGATAAGTGAGATAATTTTTGGAAATATTTTTTAATAGTTTTGATTCTAGTACATTACAGACGATATTGAGCAAGAGAATTATACAAAAACATAGCTTGGAGGCGTGGTTCAATTGCTCGATATAAATGAATAAAGTTAGATAATTCTACGGTTTCTATCGCTCTCGTCCGCTTGTCGGTGAATGGAGCGCACCCGCCAGACCACGTGACTCGTGTGCGACTCGCTGAGTGCACACCTGCACTTTAGAAGAGGGAGAGAAATAGGTGTGTGTGTCTTACTTATATCTGGGGGTGGAAACCGAAACATGTAAATAACCAGATAATTAATGAAGATATCGTAAAAGGTGAAATATCAGTTAGGAGTCTTTAAGAGGTACTCACTTTAAATTTTTTGCGGGTGAGTACGGGGGGATATCCTGGGATTCTCATTAAGTTTTCAAATATTTGGTCGATAGTATAAAATACATTAAGATTGTTATCTCACAACTATAAATCACGGAATAAGAGTGACAGTAAACAGCAAAAATCAATTATTAACCTTTGTAATGTATATGAGATTTGGTGCCACCGTAAATTTAAATTGAGTTGGGACCATCTCAGAGTAGATATTATAATATCTCACTAAGAAAATTACAAGAATAGAACATAAACGCGATAATTTAGGTCCGGTAATATAGAAGCATGCCTCCTACATGTAGTAAGGATTCTTTTATACTATATTGTATTATGTAATCATTATTCAAGTTTATTTATGTTATTATATGGCGTGATGGTGTAGTTATATGAGAAAACAATACAAATGTAGGCGACTCATACGAAAAGATCAATATACGTTTTAACAAGTTCTTATTTGTGAGTAACAGCATTTATTTTCTTTAACGCTATTCTTAGAAAGCTTAATTAAGTTTGATTTGCTGTTGTACGTATGGTAGGTTCTTTTGGCGAGAATCATTGAATATAGATTAGATTGTTATGATGTGTTGTCCTGCTTAAGTAATGTTCAAGTAAAAATTAGATATTGTTTGTTTTTGTTGGTGTCTCGATCTTTATAGTGAACATCTCTTGGACTCCGAGGGAATTTTCTTTCGGGCTGATTCCAATCCCACGAATGTTTTTTGTTTTTTTCTCCCATTGTACGTATACGGGTATGTTTTTTGAGAGAAAAAATAAAATAGCCGCAAAATAATCAAAAAACTTTTTTTGCCGATTTCTTTAGAACAATTATCTTAACGCTGATTCCCACGAATGTATTTTTCCCTTGTAAGCTATCTGTATTTTTGAAAAAAAAAATAAAATACCCAAAAAAAAAAAAAATTTTTTTGACCATTTTTTTTTTTAATTTCTTACGGCTGATTCCACGAATGTTTCGAAGGGAACTGATATAAGGAATGTCTAAGTATAAGTCGAAGGTCAAAGTCTAAAATCTAAATCTCTCAAAGAAATATACACAAAAATTTTTTAAGTCCAAATTATTTTTTCGGAATTGCCTTTAGACCTTCGACTTATATCAGTTCCGATCACGTCATTATATGAGTCAATAATCGATTGAAGGTACGTTTTAGCTAAGGTAGGCTGGTATTGAATAGCGTTCAGGCGCTTTTGCGATCCCGTAAGGCGACACTATAATATAGGGACGTTTCGAAGGGAACCGAAAATCGATCTAACTTGATCGCGCAAACCTTTAAGGTATAAACTATCACCTCAACCCCATATAGTGACGTCTCACCGGGAACTATATAATTCAAAGGTCTAAGTGTGAAAATCATAAAAAATCCAGAGAAAAAATTTCCCAAAAAACATTTAGTTCGAAATTATTTTTCGGAATTCTGCAGCTTAGACTTCGACTTACATTAGTTTCAACAACAACGTAACGAACAGTCAGAGGGATATAAGTCGAGGTCTAAGTGCTTAATCGAAGGTCTAAGTGCTAAGTCGAAGGTCTATGTGCTAAGATTTTTTTTTTGAAGGATTAAGTGCTAAGTCGAAGGTCTAAGTGCTAGTCGAAGGTCTAAGTGTTAAGTCGAAGGTCTAAGTAATAAGTCGAAGGTCTAATATAAGTCGAAGTCTAAGTATAGTCGAAGGCTAAGTGCTAAAATCTAAAATTTCTCAAAGAAAATATTACACGTTATTTTAGTCTAAAATTATTTTTCGGAATTTGCACTTAGCTTCGACTTATATCAGTTCCGTCAGGCGTCACTATATGACGCCATAATCGGATTGAAGATAGTTTAGCTAGGTAAATTGGTATTGAAAGCGTGTCAGTCGCTTTTGCGATTCCCGTAAGGCGACATTATACTATAGTGACTGTTCGAAGGGAACCGAAAAACGATCTACTTGATCGGGCAACACCTTTTAGGTAATAAACTATCACTTCAACCAATATGGGTCTCAACGGATCGAAATAAGTCAAAGGTCTAGAGTGTGAAAATTAAAAATACAGAGAAAATAATTCCGAAAAATTTTAAGTCGAAATATTTTTCGAATTTGCACTTAGATTTTCGACTTATATTAGTTCAACAAAACAAACGAACGACAGTCAGAGAATATCAAGTCAAGTCTAAGCGTGCAAAACGAAAACTACGATTAGCTACAAGAAAGACTAATACATTCGTGGATCAGCGAATAAGGATATTTGTCTAAAAAATGGGAAAAAAATTTTTTGATTTTTTTGGTTTATTATTTTTTTTTTTCTCGAAAACTACATACGCTAAAAAAAAAATAATAACTTTTTGGAATCAGCGTAATGAAATTTGCTTTAAAAATGGAAAAACATATTTTTCCTGTACCTATTGTAGTTTTCGAAAATAAATAAAATAATAACCAAAAAATAAACTAAGTCGAAGTCCTAGGTATATGTAGTCGAACGTCTAGCGGCAAGTTCGAAGGCCTAAGTATAAGTGAAGGTCTAATGCTAAGTCGAAGGTCTAAGTGTTAAGTCGAAGGTCTAGTGCCTAAGTGAAGGTCGTCAGTGCAAGTTCGACGGTCTCAGTGCTAATTCGAAGGTCTACATTGTAAGTCGAAGGTCTAAGTGCTAAGTCGAAGGTCTAATTGCTAATCGAAGGGTTAAGTGCTAAGTCGAAGGTCAAGTGCTAAGTCGAAGGTTAAAGTGCTAAGGTCGAAGGTCTAAGAATAAGTCGAAGGTCTAAGTGCTAAGTCGAAGGTCTAAGTAATAAGCGAAGGTCTAAGTGCAAAATTAAAATTTTCAAAGAAATATTAACCAAATTTAATGTCAAATTATTTTTCGGAATTTGCACTTAGACCTTCGACTTATACTCAGTTCCCGATCAGGCGTCATTATATATATATGACGTCATAATCGGATTGAAAACAGTTTTAGCTTAGGTAACTGGTATTTGAAGTCGTTACACCGCTTTGCGATCCGTAAGGCGACACTATATATAGTGACGTTTCGAAGGGAACGAAAACGATCTTGATCGGCAACACTTTTAAGGTATAACATCACTCCAACCCAATAGTGACGTCCTAACGGGAACTGATATTGTCAAAGGTCTAAGTTGTGAAAATCTAAAAATCACAGAGAAGAACTCCTCCAAAATTTTAAGGTCGAAATAGAGTTGGATAGCACTTAGACTTTAGACTTATATTAGTTCAACAAACAAAAGAACGAACGGTCAGACGAACAAACGAACTCTAAGTGCAGTCGAAGGTCTACGATGCAAGTCGAAAGTCCAAGTGCTAAGTCGAAGGTCTTAGTATAAGTCGAACGTCTAAGTGCTAAGTCGAAGTCTAAGTGTTTTATTCGAAGGTCTAAGTGTTGAAGTCGAAGGTGTTAGTGTAAGTCGAAGTCTAAGTGCAAGTCGAAGGTCTAAGTGCTAAGTCGAAGTCTAAGTGCTAAGTCAAAGTCTAAGTTGATTAAGTCGAAAGGTCTAAGTGATAGTAGAAGGTCTAGTGCTAAGCGAAGGTCTAAGTGATAAGTCGAAGGTCCTAAGTGAGTCGAAGGGTTAAGTGCTAAGTCGAAGGTCTAAGTTAAGTCGAAGGTCTAGTGCAAAATCTAACATTTCTCAAGAAAATATTACACAAATTTTTTAAAGTCAAATTATTTTCGGAATTTGCACTTAGACATCGACTTAGTATCAGTTCCCGACAGGCGTCACTCATATGACGTCATAATGGATTGAAGATATTTTTAGCTTAGTAACGTATTGTGAAAGCGTCAGTCCGTTTGTGCGATTCCGTACAATGGCTGACACTAAACTATAGTGACGTTTCGAAGGGAACGAAAAACGATCTAACTTGATCGCGAAACACCTTTTAGGTATATAACTATCACTTCAACCCCATATAGTGAGGTCTCAACGGGAACTGATATAATTATGCACTATAGAATCACAAATATAACAAATCACAGAAGAAATAATTTCAAAAAATTTTAAGTCGAAATTATTTCTCGGAATTTTGCACTTAGACTCGACTAATATTAGTTCAACAAAAACGAACGAACAGTCAGAGATATAAGTCGAAGGTCTAAGTCTAAGCTGAAGGTTAAGTGCAAGTGAAGGTCTAAGTATACAGTCGAGGTGCTAAGAAAGTCGAACGTCTAAGTGCTAAGTCGAGGTCTAATGTTAAGTCGAAGGTCTAAGTGTTAAGTCGAGGGTCTAAGTGTAGTCGAAGGTTAAAGTGCTAAGTCGAAGGTCTAAGTGCTAAGTCGAGGTCTAAGTGCTAAGTCGAGGTCTAAGTATAAGCCGAAGGTCTAAGTGCTAAGTCGGAGGTCAAAGTGCTAAGTCGGAGGTCTAAGTGAAAGATCAAGGTCTCAAGTGATAGCGAAGGTCTAAGTGTAAGTCGGGTCTACGTATAGTCGAAGGTCTAAGTGCTAAAATCTAAATTTCTCAAAGAAAATAACACAAATTTTTTAGGTCGCAAATATTTTTCGGAATTTGCACTTTAGACCTTCGACCTTATTCAGGTTCCCGATTCAGCGTCCACTATATGACTCATAATCGATGAAGATAGTTTTAGCTTAGGTATGGTATTTGAAAGCGTTTAGCCGCTTTTGCGATTCCCGTAGGGCGATACTATAGACGTTTCGAAGGGGACCGAAAAACGATCTAACTTGATCGCGCAACACCTTTAAGTATAAACTATCACTTCAACCCCAAATAGTGACGTCTCAACGGGAACTGATTATAAGTCAAAGGTTTAAGTGTGAAATCTAAAAAATCACTAGAAATAATTTCCCAAAAAATTTAAGTCGAAATTAATTTTCGGAAATTTGCACTTAGCTTTCGACTTATATAGTTTCAACAAACATAACGAACGAACAGTCAGAGATATAAGTCGAAAGGCCTAAGTGCAAAAAACTCGAAAAAACACGATTAGCTACAAGAAAACGTATAACAATCGGGAATCAGCGAAGATTTTGTTTCTAAAATGGAAAAAATTTTTTTTTTTGATTATTTGGGTATTTATTTACGTCTCTAAGGCTGAAGTCGAAGGTTAAGTATGAGTCGAAAGGTCTAAGTAATATAGTCGACCGTCTAAGTGCCTTCAGTCAAGGTCTAAGTGTTAAGTCGAAGGTCTAATTGCTAAGTCGAGGTCTAAGTGCTAGTCGAAGGTCTAAGTGCTAAGTCAAAGGTTTAAGTGCTAAGTCGAAGGTCTAAGTGCTAAAATCTAAATTTCTGAAAGAAAATATTACACAAAATTTTTTAAATCCAATTATTTTTCGGAATTTGCACTTAGACCTTCGACTTATATAGTTTGTTAAACAGCGTCACTATATGACGTCATAACGGATTGAAGAGTAGTTTTAGCTTAGGTAATGGTATTGAAAGGTTCAGTCCGCTTTGCGATTCGCCGTAAGGCGACACTATACAGTGACGTTTCGAAGGGAAACGAAAACGATTAACTTGTATCGCGTAATCCCTTTAAGGTATAGAATCACTCAACCCATTATGAGTGCGTCTCATATGGTGACTGGTATATAAGTCATATGAGGTGCTGAGGTGGAAAATTCTAAAAAACACAGAGAAAATATATTTCCTCAAAAATTTTAGTCGAAATATTTATCGGAATTTTGCACTTACGACTTTTCGACTATAACTAGTTCAACAAACAAATCGTTCGAACGAGTTCTAGAGGATATACCCATTATTTCTGATTGTTGAGTTGAAAAAACTCTCGAAAACTATTCTGATATACCGCTCTACAACCTATTGGTATTAAACATGTGAAAACCATCTATCCTGTATTTTCGGTTCTAGCGTACGCATGACTTTCGAAGTCGTCCTTAAGAATGGAAAAAAAATTTTTTTTATTTTTCATTTATTTCTGTTATTATATTTTTTTTCTCGAAAACTACGATAGCTACAAAAAATAATAACCTTTTTGTTGGCAGATCCAGCGTTAGAAAATTTGTTTTAAAAATGGAAAACACCAATAGTTATACCTTGTACCTACGTAGTTCGCAGATAAAAAAAAATAAATCCAAATCCGCATAAAAACAAATTTCAAAAACAAATTTCATATTTTCAGAACAACTATCTAACGCTGATTCCACGAGTGTTATTAGTTTTTATTGTGCCGAGTAGTTTTCGAGAAAAACATAAATAAAGTTAAACGTAAAAAAATTACATATTTGTTTTTTTTCTTTAGAACAATTTTCTTAGCTCGTATGCAACGATGTTATTAGTCCTTCTTTGGTTTCCAAGACTAGACTCGCTAAACCAAAATCATAGGTCTATTCAATACTGTTCGATAATTTTAATGTCTTGCACGTCATTTCTCATAGACATTCGGTTTCTTTTATACAAATATAAATTTTTTGAACTGTATCAAAAATGGAATCAAATGTTTCTTTCTTTATAGCCATCCCGAATCATGGATGTTTTAAATACTTCAACATATTACGAAATATTTTATTTTACAATAAAAAAAAACTTTACAATAATTTTAAAATCTTAATTTCACACGATTTTTTAGAGATTCGAAATTTCCATTTAGTTACTAATCAAAACTAGAACTTTTATAACTAACAAAAACATAACAAGAACTATGTTTTTCTCTAATATATTTTAAATCTGTATCTTTATATATTAACAGCTTCAAAAATGTTGTTGAGAAATTCATGATTATCAACACGGGAAAAAGCCAAATGAAATGTTATTTGGCTTGGTGTAGAAATCGTTCTAATAATTAAGAAAAAGAACTCGGTTCAAAAGAAAAAATATCCGTCTTCACCTATAAACAATGGACTTTGAACTCTGTAAGATCTAAATAACTTTTGTTTCTCTTCTTATTCAGCCTGGTAATTTACGGGCTATCAGATCGTGATTCAAGGTACTTAGCTGGCATAGCAACTTCAACCCGTCAGGAGACGAGAATATTTACATAGCCTTTAACGAATGTTCCAGCTAATGGATTGAATTTCACGAGGTGTGATCAAGTCTCATAGTCAACAATGATCCTTTAATCATGGGAAAGTTGGTCCCTATCTTGCTTAAGATTGCGTCCGCAACGGGAGTTAACTAACGCATCAATTAAAAGGCGGCCTGTAAACGAGCTTCTCTTCGCTCAAGACTTAGTCCCTTTACATTCACGCAACCGGCAACTGTTTAATTGCGAACTTCACGAATTTTAACATTTTATTCCTTTATTTTCCTCCCATTTACAATAGCCAGTCCATGTGATTTCAAAAATTTTGTTTGGCACTTCACGAACATCGAAACGTGTTCCATTTTCGTAATTAATATGACCCTTTCGTCCAGTTTTTTGGAGAAGACGGGGTACACTCAACATTTACTGTTCATTATAAGACATTTCCGATCACCACATATCGTCATCATTAATTTCTACCCAACAATATTTATTCAACAAAGCTCAGCTAAATTTATTTTCATATTAATCTCGTGTTAAAATCCTATTCAGATCACCGCAGTTGTTTTTTCTCAGCTGCTCGACTACGACGAAGTATATATCTCATTTATCAGCTAAGACTTCATAATTTCGGACTTGGTGCTTAACACACTCTGGAGGCTCGACACTTTATTGGAACTCAATGTCTGACCCACAGATCGTGACTTTTCATTCAAAATTTCATTGTCGGTCCGGTACGACATCTCAAGGATCGCACATCGCGCACATTTAGGGAATGGAGAAAGGGTATCTTAAATTTTCGTTTTACTTTGAAGGATAGCAATTAAATTCGACAAAACACGCTGCGGTAAATTCCAAGAAACCGTCGATCTTTCCAATACTCTTTTGTAATCGGTTTCTAAAAACGTTCGTATCCCAGGAATCGATAATTTTCTTTTCCATTTCACTTAGCCACGATACACTCGAATGTAAATGGCATATTTGAGCACTGCCCTTCATAGTCTGGCGCATAAAGAGAAAAATAACCGCGTAAATGCCTTTGCACGAGAGACAGAATGGTATTTCGATTTCGTTTCTTTCATCACGATCTTTCGTAAGAAGTTTCCGAAAATTGAGTTCCAACATTTCTAATAATGCTCTATTACCCGCCGCTGCTGCTGCTGCTGCTGCTGCTGCTGCTGCTGCTGCTGCAGCTGCTTCTCCTTCTCCTTCTCCCTCTGAAAATGTTACGCAATTTTCGAATTGCCGCGGGGCTTCTCTGATTTCCCATTCGATCATTCTTCTATTTTCAATTTCAACAACCACTACTAAATTATTTAAATTTTGGTTAAAACAATTGTCGCATTTACTGAAAGTATCTTCCGACATAAAATAGTCGTAGTAGGGAAATAGTTCTTCCTCCGATGAGAAACTGAAGATCAATTCTAGCGTATTTACCCTCGTTTTTGCAGCCAATAATCTTACCCGATCGTCGCTAACAACGGTGGATGGGTGCCTATGGGTTAAACGAATTCCGATTTTTTGTAAATTAAACATCGATGAGATTTCGATAATTTCCTCGATGTCGTTATAATCCACGGTTAACGTAGTTAATTGGTTTAACGGGGTGAAACTAACGGCACATCCGCATTTTGGAATAAATATATATATTTAATATATGATAATATATAATAATATAATAATATATAGAGAATATCAAATTACTATTCAAAAATTTATCTCTCTTAAAACTTCTGATCGTTTTTGTGCTATAATCACGTAAGGCTTTATCGCCGACCGTTACTCAAAATAAGAGGGGGGTCCCCTTCTTATTACATTTAGTTTAGTATAATCCAGACGTCTCACTCGCGGCGAACATATGCACGTTAGTTATTCTAGTGAGTTTTATA
>JABUQX010071204.1:0-5000 GCA_015478945.1 Trachelipus rathkii
CTAGGAGACCCCTTGCCAGATGGGTATTCCACATAGAAGTCCGCATAAGAAAACCCCTACCGCGATGGTGCTCTAGGATCTCCTTCCAGGAGTCCCCGGTCTAAACTCCTATCCCCTTATTTTTATCTGCATTCCACCACGTCACGTCCAATGACTGCGGTAAGCCATCTTTTCCTCATTGACGCATTGGAGGCAGTTCTCCGATTGACTGAGGTACAGGCGACACCGATGAGGAACAGTTCCATCTTGGTTCGTGCCGCCTCCAGAACAGAGAGTCAAATTTTAACTTCTCTATCGTTTCTGGGGGAGGTTCCGATTAAATACAAACCGGACGATGACCGCAACACCTGAAAAGGTACAATATAAGCTCCATAGTTTCGTTCGGACACTACGGACGATATATTGGCCCATTTCCAAAACGACATGTGCCAGTCACCAATGTTTATAGCTTCCCTCCTCACAAGAACCACTCTGTGTCTAGCCATCCTCTTTTATACTTACGTTCTCTGTGTCCTTCCCTCCAACAAAGGTAAAATTTGGCTTTAAGTGTCCCAAATTTGAACAACCCCTGAAGTATTGTAGATCCTCTCAGACCATCTGTTCTCATCGTGGGAGTTCTCTCCAATCCGCCGGCGATAATCTTCCTTGTTGTCCAAACTGCATGGGTCCTCATCCGGCTTCTTCCATCTACTGCCCATTATTTATCTTGGAGAAGGAAATCATTTAACAATGAGTACGGACGTCTGGGTGGAGAAGACCCATCTTTAGATGGGTGAACAGGACCAAGAGACGGTACGTCGTGATGCATCTCCAGGGAAAGAGACTGGAAGCTTCCGAGAGATGATGAAAGAGGGGTCAGAGGTCACATGTGGATGCTGGTCTGCGACCATAGAAGAGATACCCTCCAGAGGTGAAGAGCATAGAGGGCGAAAGGTATCTCCGCATATGAACCTCATGGGATAAAGAAGTGTTCTTCGCCGATGGAAGTCGAGTGAATGTACGGACCATTGTATGAGAGTTGAGAGGTTGAGAGGACAATTATCTGGAACAACCGGAATTTCAATTCTAGAAGGTGTCTCAGAAACTGGAGTACCAGTTGGAAGGAAAGAATGGGATATTCGAGAAGTGTCCAAACTCGGCACATGGGAGTGGGGGGAACTGCTAGAGGGAACTGTCGATGAAACAGTCGTAGCCTTAATAAAAGAAAGAGGAAGATGGGATAACCTCTCCTTTGCTCGGCATGTGGCCTCACGGCAATCCAACTTAAGAATAGCGAATTGTTAAATGATTTTCTTCTCCAAGATAAAGAACAGGCAGTGGATTGAAGAAGCCGGATGATGACCCATTCAGTTTGGAAAAACAAGCAAGATTATCGCAGGCGGATTGGAGAGAACTCCCACGATGAGAACAGATGGTCTGAGAGGATCTACAATACTTCGGGGGCTGTTCAAATTTGTGGCACTTAAAGCCAAATTTTACCTTTGTTGGAGGGAAGGACACAGAGAACGTAAGTAAAAGACGATGGTTAGACACAGAGGGGTTCTTGTGAGGAGGGAAGTTATAAACATTGGTGACTGGCACATGTCGTTTTGAAAATGGGCCAATATATCGTCCGTAGTGTCCGAACGAAACTCCGGAGCTTATATTGTGCCTTTTCAGGTGTTGCGGTCATCGTCAGGGTAAATATCTACTTGTGCCTTGAGGGATGAAATGGCTTGAACTATAGGCTTAGATTTTTTATTAACTTTATCTAGAAGTGCTTGTATCTCTGGGTCAGACATTTGCGCTGAAATTTGGCCAGAATGACCCAAGGACAAGATGAAACCTTGAAGATAAGGAGGCAAAATGAAGATGGCCTAATCCACGTCTATATATATAAATAGGTCAATAATTATTATTAATAGATTATAATATAAAAATAATTTTTTGTAGTTATAAATTCTATTAGAAGATAATTATAGCCCTGTGATAACCATTTATATATTAAGAATTTAATAAATATATTCTGGTAAATATTTTGAATAATATTATTATGATCTATATTCCTTTATTAATATATATATAATCATATGGTCTAATATGAGTTTATTAAGCTTGAGGTGGGCACGGTAATAGTGATAATTTTTCCGTTTTCTACGGTAGTAACGGAATAAGTTTTTCGATTTTTATTTGGCTGGGTTATGAAGACTAGAGGTGAGGGATAGGCAGAGATGGCTCGCTTTTGAATGTGGTGAAGAAATGGAAGAGGTATGAAACGTGGCCCTACCTATTATAGGGTACAGGAGATGATTTGAGTTTTGTGAGGCGAATCTGAAGAGGGTCGTTGAGATATTGATAGAAGAGAGGGAGGTGATGTTTAAAAGATGTTGCATTCTTCTAATTTGGGTAGCTGTGCAATGGTAATTTGATGGATTTAGTTCTTTTCAGGTCTATAATTTTCTTGTAGTTGCTTGTTTCTTGAATTTGGAGTGTCACGTGGCCCAAATTCCTTGTTCTCATAATTGGGGTAACCTGACCCAGTTTGATTGTTCTTTTATTTGGGCGGGTCACGGATCCCCTTCCAAAGTTTTCCCCCTTGGGTTACATATTTAACGCCAAAATATTTAGGGTCACCCCCCAGTTTACCTGTTCTTTATATTGGGGTTCGAAGTCGCTACCAAGTTTGCTTGTTTCTTTATATTTATTGTCACGTGACAAGTTACTTGTTCTTTTTATTATCGCGTGGTACATGTGACTCAGTTGTTATATTTTTATTGGGCTGCTAAACCGCCCAGTTGCCTAGATTCTTTGTTTTATGCAGTTTTTGCTTTTCATTATTGGGGTCAGGTGAAACCATTATTTGTTCTTAACATGGGGTTACGTTACCTAGCTTTCTATCTCTTTTTAGTGTGGGGGGTTAACTACCCTATATAGTTTGCTTCTTCTTTATTTTGGTTATTAATATTTGGCAAACGAAATACAAAAGCAGTTGGCAGATACATTGGGAGATATATATATAATTATATATTAACATTTTATTATATTATTATTATAATAACATAATATTAATAAATTATTAGGGTATATATAGTGATATATATATATATATATAATATATAGTATTGTATATATATTTGATAGTTATAGGTATATATATATATATTACATATCATATATATAATTATAAATAATAATAATATAGTATATATAGATATATATTATTTTATAATATATATATAAGAGGTCAGAGATAGGTGAGCAGGATAACGTTCTCCGCTTCTCGTTACTTAACGGAAAGTTTTCTCTCGATATTTTTAATATGGGGCTGGGGTATGAAAGAATAGAGTGAGGGTGCAGAGGGATGGGTGTGGGAATTATGGAGAATGGAAGCAGACGTGAAACGTGCCCTACTATTATATTCCGGATGATTTGGTGTTGTGAGGCGAATCTGAAGAGAGTTTGAGATATTGTAGAGAGATTTGAGGGTGTGTAAAGAGACTTGTTTCATCTTATACATTTGGGGTGCTGTGCTTGGTACTTGATATGAGATTTAGTTCTTTTTTCAGGTTATAATTTTGCTTGTAGTATGACTTGTTCTTGAAATTGGAGTCCGTGGCACAAATTCCTTGTTCTCATAATCTGTTCTTACATTGACCCAATTTGATTGTTCTTTATATTGCGGTTACGGACCTCAGTTCCAGCATGAAGTCGATCAGTTTTCTTGTTTCTTTCTTTGGGGTCACCTGACCCAGTTGCTTGTTCTTTTATAATAGGGTCACGTGCCCAAGTTGCTTTGTTCTTTATATTAGGGTCATGTGTCAGTTGTTTGATCTTTATATGGGTGTCACCTGACCCAAGTTGCTTGTTCTTTGTTTTATCAGTTTTTTGCTTTTCATATTGGGATATGGTGTACCATTTTCTTTGTTCTTAACATGGTTGAGTTTAACGTATACACAGCTCTTCACTTATTTTTATTATTTGGAGGATTACACATGACCCTAGTTGCTTCTTCTGTATTTTGGTGTATTAATATTTATTTGGGAAACGAAATACAAAAGCAGTTGCAAGACACATTGGAGAAGTTATATATATATATATATATTATATTATTTATAATTATATATATATATTTATATTTACTATATAATATAATATATTATATAATTTAAAGCAATTTCTTAATAATATATTTAAAATTTAATATTAATATAATATCTATATTATATACATACTAACTTCTATATGATTCATAAGTATATATAGGTATACTTATACGTGAAGTATTTTTGGGACTTAGATATAATATAATAATTTGTCAATTAATTTATAGATATTATATATGGCGGTGGGCAGGATACGTACTCGCGCTTCTCGTTATAACGGAAATAAGTGTTTTCACGAATTTTTATTTGCTGGGGTTTGAAAGACTAGGGTGAGGGTGCAGAGGATGTGTTAGAAGTTTATATTGGAGAATTGCGAAGAAGATGAACCGTGCCCTAAACTATTTATTGGGGATGATATATAGAGATCTTTGTAGGGCGAATCTGACGAGAGTTTGAGATGATTGCTAGAGAGAGCATTTGGCAGGGTGTGTAAAAATGTGTATTTCTAATTTTGGGCTAGCTGTTGGCCTGGTAATTGTGAGGTGGATTTTATTGTCATATTTGAGGTCTAATAATTTTGCTTGTAGTTGCTTGTCTTGAAATTGGAGTCACGTGACCCAAATTTCCTTGTTCTCAATATTGGGGTAACCTGACCGCAGTTTGATTGTTCTTTATATTGCGGTCACGGACCTCAGATATATATATAGATAAATTATACTTGCAGTTAGCTTAGTGAATTTGTATAGTGAATCAGTAGTGTTGTGATTCAATATTAGAGTAGTATAATGAAACAGTAGCACTGCAGTATAGTTAATCAGTAGTATAGTGAATCAGTTGTTTGATGAGTCAATATTAGAGTAGCATAATGACCCCGTAGTCTTGCATCATAGTGAATCAGTAGTATTCTGAATCATTATA
>JABUQX010071204.1:10000-17500 GCA_015478945.1 Trachelipus rathkii
TCTTATTATTATTAGTTATCTATTATTATTATTTATTTTATTCATTATTTTTTTAGATGTAGTAGCAAAAAAATTATTATTATTATTATTACTTAATTATTATTATTTTCCTTATCTATTAATTATTATAATTATTATTATTATTATTATTATTTATTATTATTATGTATTTTTTATTAATTATTATTATTATTATTATTATTATTATTTTTATTACTTATTATTATTAATATTATTATATTTTATTATTATTATTATTAATTATTATTATTATTATTAATTTTATTATTATTATTATTATTATTTATTATTATTATTATTATTATATGTGATATCTTTTTATTTTTATAAATCACTATTATATTATTATTATTATTGATTATTATTATATATTATTATTATTATTTTATTATATTCATTATTATATTCATTATTATTATTATCTATTATCTATTATTATTATTGAGATATTATTATTTATGTAATTATTAATTATTCATTATTTTTATTACACTAATAGAAAGTTATTAATATTATATTTTATTATTTATAATATATTATATTATTTATTATTATTATTTATTATTATTATTATTATTATTATTATTATTATTATTATTATTTATTATTATTATTATTTATTATTATTTATTGATTATTATTATTAGATGTAGTTATAATGATATATGTTATTATTATTTATCATCAATTATTATTATTTTGATTATTATTATTATATTATTATTATTATTATTATTATTATTATTATTATATTATTATTATTATTATTATATTATTATTATTATTATTATTATTATTATTATTATTATTATTATTATTATTATTATTATTATTATTATTATTAATTATAATATCATTATCATTATTAATCGTCTGTTAATTAGTTTAATTATTATTATTATTATTATTATTATTATTATTAATTTTATTATTATATTATTATTTTATATATATATTATACAATTTCTTATTATTAATTTATTAGAATGAGCAAATAATTAATTTATTCACTCATAAAATTTTTAATTTGTTAAATTCTCTCTCTCTCTCTCTCTCTCTCTCTTCATCTTCTTCTTGCCTCTCTCCCTCTCTCTCTCTCATCTCTCTCTCTCTCTCTCTCTCTCGTCAAAGAAGTTACAACAACATAGGCAATTTTTAATATATATATATAATAATAGTAACGCATTTATAGAAGTGATGGTTTCTGTGATAGCAATATGCGTGATAATATATATATATATATATAATATATATATATATATATATATATATAATAAATATATATATATATTGTAATATATATATATATATTATAATATATATATATATATATATATCGTTTAAATATTATATATATATATAATATATATTATAGTATATATATAATATATATATATATATATATATACTATATAATATATGAGTGTGTATTATATATATTGTATGTATACAGTATTATATATATATATATATATATATATATCTATATATATTATAAGTATATTATATATATATATTATATATATATATATATAATATATATTATTATATATATATATTTATAAGTATATATATTATATATATTATATATATATATAGTATATATACATATATTATTATCATTATTATTTTATATATTATATTATATAATATATTATATATATATATAATATATATATATATTATATATTCATTATATATATATATATATATATATATATATATTATATATATATATATATTTATATATAGTATATATATATATATATATCTATATATATATATATATATATATATATATATAATATTATATATAATTATATAATTTATTATTATTATTGTATATATATATATAAATAAATAATATATAATTAATTATATATATACTACCTATAATATATATATATATATATATATATATATTATATATATATATATATATTCAATCTTTACATTGAACAAATGATTGAAAATATGAGGGAGAAGAAGAATAAAAATTGTATTTAGGTTTTATGGATCTTGCAACAGGCGTATGATAGAGTTAATAGGAAGCCGTTATGGCAGGTGTTAGTGATATATCGGTGTTGGTGGTAGGCTCTGAATGGAATCAAAAGTATTATGACGATAGTGAAGCCGTGTGTAAGAATAAATGGTGTCAATGGTGATTGGTTTAGGATTTAATAGCGAGTAAGACAGGGTTTGTGTTATGTCTGCCTTGGTTTATTAAAATTTGTATTGGTGGGTTTATGAAGAATTTGAGGTGGAATGGCAGGAAATGTGTTAGAATGGTGGAGAAGGGAGTTGAGTGGAGGGTGCCCTACTTTATAGTGCGGATGATTGTGGTTCTGTGTGGCGATCTGAAGAGAGTTTGAGAGGATTGATAGAGAGATTTTGGCGGGTGTGTTGAAAGGAGGGGCTTGAAACGTAAACGGGTAGAGTAAGGTATGTGTTGTGTGGAGGACACTCCTCAGTGTGAGGTTATGTTAGATGGTGACAGCTCAGAACAGAGTGTTGATTTAAATATTTATGGGTAAATAATGTGTGGATAGAAGGGAACGGACGATGCAGAGTGTAGTAGGAAGTTGTGAATGCAGGCAAGCATGGCTGGTGCAGATTAAATCGTTTGGTGAATGCAAAGTGCGGATAAGTCTTGATGTGCTAGGGTCTTACATGAGGGTATGTTGTTACAAGTGTTACTTGTACTGGTAAGTGAAGACTATGGTCTGGAACATAAGAAGTATAAGGATCTAAAGTTCAACTTGTGTCAGATCGAAAATCATTAGGCGGTGTGCCTAAGGTGTGAGAAGAATTGATAAAGACGAGTGAATGAACGTATTGAGAGACTGGTGTCGGTGGCTGAGAAAGGGGTAAATGAAGAATAAAATGAAAGTATATTGAAATGGTTTGGTCATGTGGGAAGGATGAATGATAGCCGGTTGGTTAAGCCGGATGTCTAGTGGTGAGTGTGTTGCTGGGAACGACCGGCTGGGAGACCGAAAAGAAAGTAGATGGATTGGGTCGGTGAACGAATGTCTGAAGGAGAGAAATGTGGAGTTTGGCAGAGGGAGAATAAAGGTGCATGAATACGAGAGAATGGCCGGGTTCTTGTAATGGGGGCATTGGTTGTGGCCCACCTGGCAGGGGATGAACCTACATTGACGAGAGATACCATAGTGAGGTCCGTCGCGTCCATCGAGCTCTACGGGGGTTTTTCTGATTGCGACGAGTTCATACTAATTAATGGTACAGAGGGGCGGTAAGGCTGGCTTCTTTCGACGTTTCATGTTCTCCTACGGCTTTTCTTTTCCGATGCTTGTAACGCACCTCCCCAATTTTGGGGCAAAGAGGAAGGTGAGAAAGAAGAAAGAAGATATATATATATATATATATATATATATATATATATATACTATATATATATATTATATATTATATATATACTATACTATATACTATATATAAAACACACTATATATATATAATAATATTATACATATATATATATATATATATATCAATATGCTGCCATTTAAAGAAATAAATTAGTCTGTTGAAAGGTAGCCAATATTCTGAACTATTCCTATAATTAGCAAAACGTTTATACAGTTATAATAGCAAGCATTTATTTAAAAATAGTCAAACTTACAATTCAATATTTCTCTGCAATGAATATGGTGTCGTTTTCGTTTTACATCACAATTTATAAAGCAGTAAAAATATTTACAAAAGCTTAGTTGAAACATTTCTCTCGAAGAGGAAGGATGCGTTTCTCTTGGTTCAATGCCAGTGTGTACATGTGGTGACTTACATTATTTTGTAATATATAATTATATTAATTATGCGCTATTTTAGTTATATTATATAGTGTTACTCATTATGATAATTATAATTTAATATTATTTAACAGGTATAATTCGATTGGTGAAGCTCAATTTTTATGTGTTAGTACTATTTTAGTGTATACAAAGTTATAATGATATATATATAGCTTTTGTCACCTATGTTAGTAAATTGTACCCCAAGGCCTCCACACTTTTATCTAAGGTGTTAACAAATTTTATAAACAAATCCTAAAAGAACAGCTGAACTGATTCATTATAATGAAGCTAAGAAGCGCACATACACACACGCGTGCTTCCCTTCTTCCAGCTGCAAATAAATCAATAAAATAATGTTGAATACAATTGTGCTTCGCGGTGCACACGATTTAAGAATTCTCATACACGATATATTCAGCCCATGATTATTATTATTATTTTTATTATTATTATTATTATTATTATTATATTATTATTATTATTATTATTATTATTATTATTATTATTATTATTATTACTTGCTTACTTTTATAATTATATAATATATATTATATATATGATATATATTACAATATATGAAACTAATAAACAGGGATGGATAATTATATATATTTTTTATATTTATATATATATATATTTTATCTTTTTATATATATATATATATATATATATATATATATATATATATATATATATATATATACGATATTACTTTCAAAGCAGTGTTAGATGGTAATCGACCCTTGCCGCTATTGATTTTCTCTGGTTATATCCCTAAATGTATTCCATTTTATTACCATACACAGTCTCAGTTTAGGCCCTAGGGTGACATTTGGAGCTTAGAGTGACATCTGGAGACAGGCACATTTCAAAAGCTGTAATATTTTTAAAAACACTCTAAATACATTTTCTTAGTTTACAGACTTTGTGAACGAGTTTGAAACAGCATATAACTTTTAGCATGTTTTCAATTAAAAGTTTATTACAATTTCATTCATAAGACAAACCCGAGATCGTTAAAATATTGGAGTCATTGAGATTTTTTAAAATTATGGATCCAATAAGTAAATATTTTCTTTTGATTTTCTTCAAGGATTATAAATTTTTGATGTACATATGTGGGACATGATTAGGGGTGGGGACAGGATCAATAGGATATACAGGTACGGTCAATAAAAATACAGTTTTCCATTTAGCTAATATTTTCAACTAAATCTTCGTTTTGAAAATTTATTTTAAAGTAAATAAAATTCTTTATAAACCTTGTAAAAACTTTAATATTGACTATATTCCATAGATTTGAATGAATTTAAATAGAATTGTTAATCATATAGAAAACTTTATTTTTGAGTAATGGTATATCGAATTATCGATTATATTTCAAATAATATATATATATATATATATATTATATATATATATAGATTATATATTATATATCTAAAAATATATATATATATATATATATATATATATATATATATATATATATATATATATATATATGTTGTGTAATATATATTATTAATAGAAAGTATATATATAATATATATATATATTATATATATATATTAGAATAATATATATATTAATAATATATATATATATAGTATATATATATATAATATGAGTAGGTGATAAATTTGCTTTAAACAAAATGATGAGAGCTGTTCAGGCGGCGAAACCTTTTTATTTCCTCACAACATTATGGCCTTAATCACCCTTGAATGGAGTACTGTTTTTCCATCTAGGATGACTCTTGCTTCCCTAATCTATTGGGTTAGGTTGAGTCGAAAACGATAAAAGATTTATAAATTGCTCTTAAACTTCTAATTCTCTGGGGCTGGCGCGATAGGTCCACTTGGTTTCTAACTCTATTCATTTTACTTGTTATTCGAATTCTAACACCTTTGCTGCCCATTTGCAGCGCAGATTATTTTAGGTTAGGTTAGGTTAGGTTAGGTTAGGTTAGGTTAGGTTAGGTTAAGTTAAGTTAAGTTAGGTTAGGTTAGGTTGCAACGCAGACAGTCAACGCTTTCAATCTAATTTTGTGTGTAGATAAATATTCTAGTCTTGTTCATTGTGGTACCTCCTATCCAGTCACCTCTGTTCTGAGGAGTTCTCCGATATTTTCTGATTTGTTTAATCATACTCGCTTCAAAGCTAGTGCCTCTCTTCAAATGTAAAATTGTTTAGACTTCAGCAGAAGTAGGTCTCTTCTTTTATTACTGTATTCCTTGCCCTTGAATAGAACGTTGAATATTACTGCCATATATATATATATATATATATATATATATATATATATATATATATATATATATTTATATATTATATATAATATATATATATAATATATATATATATATATATATATATATTAAGGATAGAAAGGAATAATATATTGACATAAATTTTTAAAACTGAGGAGAGATATGATCCAATCTCTTATGCAAATTAAATAATATTTGTTGTCCAAACCAGACAAATATTACATGCATACATGCATTCTATTGCAATTACATATATATATATATATTATATAATATATATATATTCTTAGAAAAATTTGATTTTCTCTTTCTATCTCATAGATATATATATGACAAATATAATTATAGTTTTATATTTATAATATATATATATATATTATATATATATAATATATAATAATATATAGGTATTATAATATATATATATATTATATATATATATATATATATATATTTGTGTGTGTGTGTAGGTTTTTTGTGTGTAGGTGCGCGCGCGTGTGTGTATGTAAGTGTGTATGTGTTTAAAAGATTTTTTAATGTGTAAATGCGTTTCTTATATACATATACGATATATTCTTAGGAAAAATTTGATTTTCTCTTTCTTCTCATAGCATATATATCACCAAACTAAATTATCAGTGTTGTATTTGCGTTGAGCCTTCATATTTTTGGAAGTTGGGCATCAATTTTTCCCGATTTTGTTTTTAATTATTGAACAATATTTTACTTAATTTTAAAAGAGGTCTTATAATTGTAAATGTTACGGTAATTTATCGATATTTGGTCTTTTAATTGCTGTAGAATGTAATTAAATTGTTCAGTTAGATCTACAACAACGAAATGATGTTAATCTATTTTTCTTTTGGCTGTTTCTAGATTATTTTTGGCTGTTTCTAGGTTATAAACAATTCGGTTTTATTAACGGGAGGATCCTTAAACTAGACCCATTAGCTACATTACTTTTCCTCATTTAGACAGTTAATATAAAGTGGAGTAAATTGATGTAGCTAATTTTCAGATCAATGATGGTAGGAATTTTGTCGTCATTCTAGTTTAATAATGTAAAAGACAGGTATAGGAACACTCAGGTCAAAAAAATACATATATTTTTTTTCATTTAACTGTCAACTCTGTTTTTCGTATCCATATAAATAGGAGTTATCACAAATCCATGATTGCATCGGCTACAGGTAATTCTTTCCAAGCAACATCTGGAAGGGTGGTAGGAAAATATTGTGCAGAATAATGTATATGAATAAAATTTCACCTCACCTGGAAGGGTTATATAAAGAATTACGAACTCGAAACGTTTGCTGGTATTTAGTGAAGAATTTTTTTCACCACAACACCGTTAATGGGTTATGCACATTATTGAGATAAATAGGGCT
>JABUQX010071205.1:0-34798 GCA_015478945.1 Trachelipus rathkii
AGGACAAATATGGGTGGCGGGAGGAGGGCGAGGGAAGGGGTGAAAAACAGAAGGAAAGTGGTTATAGACAGGAGACATCTTATCGATGGGAGAATAGTAGTGTAGAGTGAGTATAAGCTCAGCAGGAAATCAAGGAGAAGGAGGTATGAACAGGAGGAGCCTCTTATGGAGAAGAATTAAGGAGGAAAAGCGTGGCACAGAGGAGGAAGGAAGCGTGTGAAACGGGATACTCTCTGTTAAAGAAAGTTAAGGAAGTAGAAGAGTGTTGCGCATGAGACAAGTGCTTGCACTATATATATTGAGTATGATAGAGGTATGTAGACAGACAGACAGCAGGAAAAGGAGAACGCGATAGGATAGGTTTAGTGGACAAGGAGAAGACCGCCTTTTGAGGAGATAAGGTAGGAGAAGCAGGACAAAAGGAAGGAGGGTGGTGGTGCAGGGGGCTCGTGTGTTCAAGATTAAAGGTGTAGAAGATAGGAGGTGTGCAAGACGGGGGAATCCTCTGTTTTAGACGCAGAGGTCGCGTGAACAGAATGAGTCCCTTTTTGAGAAGGAGTGAACTGGAGTACTTTTTTGAGGATGTGTGAAACAAGAGGGCTATTATGTTTGAGGAAGAAGTGTTGTGAGAGGAGGAGTCTTTTTGTCTGAAGTGGATGTGGTGAAACAAGAATAGGATAGCACTCTTTATGAGGACAGAGTGTGACAGGAGTCGTCTAGTTCTCGTAGGGGTTGGCTGAATAAGAGCGGAGGAGCCTCCAATTCTTTAATCAAAAGCTCTTACGATCAACACTTTAAGGCACATTCGTTAGATTCTGTAGTATCATTATCCATTTTTTTAACTACACACGAGGATTTTTCAAAATTCAATACTTATTCAGCGAAGGAAGTGTTTTTCATTAATATATATATATATTTATCATATATATATATATATATATATATTAATATATCATTTCTCTGGAGTATGGAGGAGCGGTGGTGAATAACATGATAGAATCAGTAGACATCAAAAGACTAAAGTCTGTAATTATATATAAAGCATCTTGAATTTATAAAAGGATTAGGAATAGAGTTATGGATTGATGTACTGCTGACTAGAAATATTATATCATGCCATAATAAATAATTAAAAGAGGTCGAAGAATAAGATGTATGTTTTAAATAATTAGATATCTTGTAAATTATAATATCAATAATATCTACATTAACCAATGTAGTCAAATAATTGACACAAGTAAATTGATAGGACAGTATTATTCAATTGTGTCTATGTGCTATTGATTGATAATCCGATAATAATCACTAATTGTGGTTGATAGTATTGTCTACATTATTATATTATCTTTATATAAATATAATATATTTAATTTAATTCTATTTAATTATTATTATTATTATATATTATATTTATATATATTGCTCTCATCTAATTTAAAATTTAATTTTTAATGGTAATATATATTAAGTGATTAATTAAAATTTTAGTTAATATTTTTACATATATATTATATATTAATATATATATATTAGCCTTACATTATATAATATATATATATCATATTATTATATTAATATATATATATATTATATAATATATATATATATATATAATACTATCTTATATATATATATTATTGGTTATATAATATAATATATATATATTCTAAGAGGCTGTACTCCTATAACTTATAATAACTCGTGTCATAACTTATACGATGCTTAGTCAAGTAGATTATATTAAATATAGAAATATGAACGTAATAAATTTCCTTACCTCACTCATATTATTGTTAGTTTTAATGATAATATAGTTTATACTCTCTTAATTTTTATTTTTATGTGAAAATAGGTATCTGAAAGACTGCCTTTACATATTTGTATATTAATATAAAATAATGATAGTGATTTAAATGTATACATAATAATATAATTATTAATAACAAAAAGATGTCTAAGTGTATCATCGCCATTGAATAACCCTTTTTAGATTTAATCAATTATAATAAATTTAGTAAGGCTTATCGTACCTATCTTACCAAAAAATAAGCAGTAGAGTAAAGCATAAATTTTCAAGACGGTGTAATAATATACAATACATAATATTCATTATGATAGTATCGATTTAAATTATTTAATATACATAATTTTGTTTTTATTTTCTCACTGGACATGCTCACTCACCTACTAGTGTTAAATATTGGCTCAGAAGGACGAAAGAAAGAATTATTATTAAACATTTGGTGTTTTATATACTTGTATTTGGTCGGGGTAGAAAAATGAAATTCTTATCCCTTAATTTATAACTTCCTTAACCTTGTAAGAGTATAATTGAACAAGATAATAATAAGATAATAATCCATAAAACCAATTATATGCAAAAAGAGAACTGTAGGAATTTAGATTATAACTCAAATATTTTTATAATATAATTATTATATTAATTTCTTATGTTAAATTATAATATTAAATTATAATTAATAATAATAAATTATAATTAATTAACTATAAATGTACTTTGAACATAATAATGGAGCATTTTCTTATCTATGGCCTTGAGTTTGTGATAATAAATATATAGATTTGGGAGTTTTAACACGAAAAATCAAAGGCTGGTTAGTAAATGAACATCGATCAGGCGGTCCGGAGAAGATGCTGCACTCTTATTTTTGAGAGAAATAGATACATATATGCTATCAATATGAGCCTAATCGGTAGTCTTGAATAATTTAATCTCAAGTTAAATAATCGTCAAAAATCACTTTATCTCGAAATAATTTTAATCCATTTAAGAATTATGGTAGGTATGTGGTACAATTAACTATTTTTTTTTAGACAGGCAAACATAAATAATTTTGTATATTATTAATAAATTTTTGAAGTTAGAGAGGAAATTGATTTATTATATGTAATGTTGGGTGTGATATAGGGAAATCATGTTAATATATACTTAAAGATTGTCTATATATTAATAGTTTTGGTGTCTTACTATAATTACATATTAATAAAATATAAATACATTTCCTTATACAGCGGTTTTGATCAGGTCTTTGAACATATAATATCATCTTTGAATTACACCCTATCCATTACGACCTATCCGAAGTTTTCAAAATAAGCTAATTACTCTTCTAACTAACACCTTTAACCAATCTGAATGATAAAAAATAATAGTATTATTCACACATTTATATGAGTATATCTGCCACTCCATACAAATCTTTTCGGGAGTACTATTAAATAAAACGAGTACCATACGACCTACTTGAGTACAATATTCGTGAAATAAGGAAGGATTATAAAGTGAATATTGTTTGGGACTAAACGTGTATTAATGAAATGAATATTTCTACATGATGTCATTACACTTAAGTATTCATAATATCCACAAGATCTAGCAATAATGTTTATATATCATGAACATGTATAATTTTTTAGAGATACGTTATTTAGAGTGAACTGAATCGTATTAGCTTTTTGTGATTCTGAGACGTAATAATAATAGGTCGAAATCGTTGATCACAAGTACATAAGCAATGCTTTGAACACGTATGTACGATAATTCAGACTTGCAATAAATGAAAAGTAAAACTGGAAGGTAATTAGAGTACTCTCTACTATACACAGTGGAGTAGTCTGTTTAGATTCAGTGATGATAATAGCGATAACTCCAACTGGACGTAATGTGCGTCATTGACGCGATGTGGAACGAGTGTATAACAAGGGTAAAGGTATTTATTTGAAGGTCGATAATATATAGTAGTTGTATTACAGGAGGAGGAATCGGTTTGGTGTTAGGAAGGAGAATATTGTATTGAACCGGGAGGCTGAGATGTCGTGACGGGTGGAGGCTTGAAGATTAGCTGGCGAAGTAGTGTAAAATTAACTATAAGGGAGTTGGCGAAAGGTTCGGTGGAGAACAAGTTGATGTAATAAAGGCAAGAATGGGCCATTAATAGTCGATATATCATCTTTGCTGAAGTTAGAGGTATGAATGTGAGTTCGGGTGGCGAGAAAGGTGATGGAGAATATAGTGTGTAGTGGTTTGATAGAAAGTCGTAGATTTATTGTAATAAGAAAATTGTAGATGTTCTTCGGCGATTTGTTTCGTGACGAAGGCAGAGATAGTTCTTTTGTGGTGCAATGCTAATTGCCCTGACATAATTGTAAGAGTAACACGAACATTCGGAGTATGAGTGTATTTCTAATGTGACGCGCGTCGTGTGATACGTAACAGTGACGATATCAGGTGTATCGTGTGACTAATCGATGTGTGTAGTCAATGAGTTCGAAAATATTACTATTACAATCTGTGGAGTCAGAAAGTCATACTCATCGAGACTGTCGCTCATCAGGTTCGCAATTGGACGGTGAGGAGGGTGGCGTCTCATAGAGTAGGAAGTTTCCAATTGATCTGGTGGTGTATACCAATGAGAACTAAATGGACGTGTACAGAGATAAATGCTAGTGTCTGGTTCTGAAAGTATTATATGTGAGAAGGAGTTGATATAGTAATAATCACACAAGGTCTTCGTATTAATAGGACTATAATTGTGTTCCATATAGTCGAGCATCGCCAGAGACAATTTTAGGTATCTTCGTATTGTACGATATAAGTTTTGTGTACTCTGAGGAAAGGACAGTTAGTGAATGGCTTTTTGGACATATATTTTTTTCTCTTAGGAGTGTGTCCACTGGCGCCTCCTGTGCTCCATAAGAAGCACACGCATTAATTAGCTGCCGGTGAAAAACGTTCCCATGCGTCGCTCTAGAACATATTGTAGCTGGATAGTATAGTTATGCATAAGAGCGAAGTAGTCAGCTGGAGCTCTGAAGAGTCATAAGATCCTTCCAGAGAGTAAGACTCCACTGCTATACCCTTAGGTTCTGTGTGTGACTACAGTTCACGACGAGTCCAAACCTGGCCTAATCCAGTTGTACAGTAATAATATGCCTGTGAACTAATTGTTCGCTGGAAGTCTCACGCAAGGAATGGCTTCTACCCATCGAGTGTATTACTGTTGAGGTTGAGGATGTTGTTGTTGAGGATAAGGATATTGTGTTGAAGATAAGGAGGGGAAGGAGGAGGGGGGGGAGAGCAGTGGAACGCGTTTTCCAAGCTCGCAGTTGTAGTTAGTCATGATGGGTGTTCTGTAACACCTGTAGTTGTGATAAAATATAAGCATTTGGGCGGCGGTTGGCGCATCGCGTTTACTGACTCTGGTGACGCTGGTGTTAAGTTATTATTACAGGTGGGATCTATAATATGCGAAACTTGTGAAGGTATGTCTGCTGTCGGAAGAGGTTTCGCTTTGCAAATTCTGTCAGCAAAAGTAGCTAGTTCTTGTAGTGAACAATTAGGGTCGACGGTGGCTAAGCGCAATTGCATCTCTGCAGGGAGTTTCTGTAGGAAGAGATGACGAACAATATGTATACAATTACCTACGGGAGGACCGTCAAGGAGATTTAGCATATCTGATAGCAGTACTGAAGGTAGACGGTCACCAAGAGATAAAATAATTCAAAGTATTATTTATTTATTGATACTATACTATTGGACTTCACTCTCCTTTGAGTTTAGTTAGCCATGGGTTTAAGTTGTGAATATAATTTGTGGAGCTGGTTGTGGGAATGTAAGGAGGGTAAAATAAACATTATTTATAGTGGTATGTATACAGTAGTACACAGGAAATTATGTATTATAGGGCCTCATGTAAGTACGTGCAAATGCTCATAATTAGATTGGATTCCGCTGTGAAGCTTCGAAGTAATGTAAATAGGTTAATATAATCGAGATGTATGATTGAAAATATATATTCCGTGATAATAGTACGGCAGGGGTTCCTGTACTGAAGTCAAGCTTGTTAGTTGTATGTACAATCTGTTCATATCAAGTGAGTGTTGAATCTTGATTTTGATTTTGAATAGGTATTGGAGAATCAATTTCTAATAATTGGGTTAAAGCTGGTTAGGTTAGGTTTGTTAGGTAGGTTAAGTAGGTTAGGCATTGTATAAAAGGTTAGGTGTTTTGTGTTATACCAATCTCTAAGAATTTAATAGAATAAATATTACAAAATAAAAAAATTAATATAACTAATTGCTATACGGTGATTTGCATTACGCATTTTAATTCTTGTAATGGCGTGTTCATCTGGTGTGTAGACTGCCAAAGAAACACATTAATAAATATGAAACTAAATACTATATTTAACAACGAGGTATATAAAACCTGGAATGTAGGATTAAAAAAGATATATGTAAATACTTGTTTTATGGTGTAAATTAAATGTAAAAATATAAATGTACATTTAAAAATTATATGTAATACATTAAAAAAAAATAATTCAATATAATTATACCTATACTTTGATGAAACTTTGAATGATATTTTTTACTCGCAAAATAAAATCTCAAAATCATGACCATATAAAAATATATATTCCAAATATCAAAGATAATTAATAAACCAGGATTGATTATATCAAAAAATATAATTTAATGCTATAGTATTATTATTATTATGCCAAATATGATTAGTAAATAATTAAAGTAATATTTGACCAAGGTATTGATTCATTAAAACCTGGCTCATTTAAAAATTAGGCGAAAATTGTAGCATTAGTCTGTTTCAACATAAATGAATCATAGAAGTAAGTTATTAAATTTTAATCAGAATAGATGGAAGAGTCATGTCTTGAGGAGATACTCGATTCGGAGATCCACACGTTAGACAATGTATCGCATGTGTATTAAGAGAATGAGTAGAGGATTACCTTACGACAGTTAGCTTGTTGTGGATAAAAAGTGGTGATATCAGCGTGTCAGAAACCGTTCATTCGCAACTCACTATCTAGCAATTAACAGACGGTTGAGTCCAAATATCCTCATTCAGTGAGACGGTTTGTGGGCATTCTACGAAAGTGAGATAAACGAGTCTTGAGATCACTTATGTGAATACTGCGTGACTCTAGCGTTCGTGAATGTCGTGGACATTCTATATGTTTGTAAATTAGTTAATAATCATTATATATTAAACAGTGTAGATGAAGAAAAAATTAACATATAGATTATAAAAATTCATAATCTAATATAACTTAATATGACTATATGATGATTCTAAAATTTGTAAGACAAACATATAATTAGAATCTATAATATTAATGTATTTATTTCGCAAGTTAATATAAAATAAAATAATAAATGAGAATTATGATAAAATAATATTTCGTTCTATTCTCTATATAGGTTGTTTTAAGGGTCCATTCTTTAGACTAAGAATGAAATATATGCTAAAATGGCTTAATGTTATGAGGCAATAGAGGAGTTAGGTAGAACATAACATATATGAAATAAATAATAATAATACTGATACATACCAATGCTCAACTTCTACTGTAGAGAAACTGATAAATAAAAGTCGATGGAAACGTCAAGTAAGTAAAAGCGATTAGATGTGGCTTTTCTCCGATATATGTCACACTTTGTGTTCTTATACCTATCAAATATATCATACCACATAATAATAGGATTTTATGTGTGTGTGAATGAGCAAAATGGCAATAAAATTAGGCTGGTTGGTTCAAAACATCAAATAACGAAGACCACAGACTTCGTGATTACAATTGAAGGCAAATTGTTTTGAGACCGATAGAATACTTGTCTGAGAATTTGTCATGTGGTGCACTATTAAGAAAGATCACCTGATGCTAATTCGGAAGTAAGGTGCTGCCCAGCAAGGTATTGGCAGTGTGTATAAAATCGAAAAACGTGTGATACTGTGTCCTGATGTTTTGTGAGTATTGTGAGTAGCTCATCATGCTTTTGTGTATCGAGACACCCATATTAATGGAGAGAGATAACTTGCGCTCGATCCTTTATTGGATCGAGCTCTTGAACCTCAATGAATGAGTAAGATACTTTGTGCGTGCTTGCAAGATATAGACAAGCGGAAGGTAATAATAGTTATTTATCATCTAGCCAATCAAATGTGAGGACTGAGGATAAATATGAAAGGTCTGTGAGGGAGATAGAAATTATTAATTGTGGTTATCCATTAACAGTTTTCTCTAGAATATCTCTCTCTATTATTCAGGGTATCCTTACTCGTCAGTGAACTCTCATAGGCTGCTCTAGCCATTGGTCACTGTGGATGTCGGTAAGCATTTTCGTTACTATTCTGAAAACAGCTTTTACTTGTCAGGTGTCATGTTAGTGCTACTTGTCCTGTTGCAGACCTTTCAATACATATATATATACTATATACCACACTGTTCTTCTAACATACTCAATAACATTACTCTGACTACGACGTCATCGATAGGCATACTAGATCTAGGCTACGCTGGTGATACACATAAAAGTAAGACTACCTGGCTTACGCTATTAAACACACGTCGTGCTCAACAATATTCACTTTAAACCTTTGCCCATTCCACGACAAGTTCGTACCAGGTCTGTGTTCGCCTAGGTCTTATTGGTTATCATACTACTTACTATTTCATTCTCTGTCACACTCAAACCCCTAGGTCACCTTAAATTCGAATCATTACCTCTCATTTTGTAAAGGAGTGAATCATTCTAGCTAGTAGAAATTATCTACCAGCTATAGAGTGAACACTATTACACTTACCTCTTACACACTCTTGTGTCATACCACACATAGATGTTTCTACATACTTAAGACTTAACACAACATTACTAAATATTTTATTCCATTTATGTTCACACGATTTTTACTAAAATTTATATGATTTTTATGTAATAGTTTCCCTTAAAAAAATATAACAGAACGATATTTTTATGCATAACCTTTCATCATTCTTTGATATATATATTATGTATAACCTATTTTCATGTATTATTTTATGTATGCCATCAATACTTATTGTGTGATATTAAATAGAAATTGTTATATTTGTATGGTCAATATTTAACTTCAAAATAATGATTTGCTACTAATATGTTTAATTTTGATTATATTCAAACCTAGATTCTCCGCCGATTCTTGTTCGCCGTGAAAGAGCTTGTTGTTGCCTTAACTGATGTTGTGTGTGATTGAGCTTCAAGCACCTTTTGTCATATGAGCTTCATCATTATTGGTTCAAGGCACTAACGTTAACTATCAACTGTTGTTGACTGAGTCCATTTCTTTGTTCGGTCAGGGAGTGATCGATAAGACTGACGTTGTGTGTTAACATATGCCCAGCATGCTCCATCGGATTCTTTCTGTCATCTCAAATCGGGTACCTCACGCCACAGTTATTTCGCGTGCATCTAGAGTGCTCAGTGACGCTCACTTTTTATAAAATTATACTAACTTTCATTTTGATTAATTATTCTGCTATGATCATTTATACAAAAATTTTAACTAGGTCGAAATCTCTGTGATTGTTAGTATTATCCCATATTATTTTTACCACCATCATCATCAGGATATCCATTTAAATAAATATAGGATCTCATACATAAAATATTCTTTTGTGTGTAATCATTCTGATTTCTACATAATTGTTAGGTCAATGTAATACATGTGTCCACAGTTGAGTGTCCTTTAGGTGCGCGTTGCATCCTCATTAGTGTTATTTGAATATGCCAATGGGAGGTGCTAATCGATGAGAGGTGCGTTTTAAGATGAGTGTGCATTTACACTATTCAGTAATTAGTGGCTCCTCAAAGTGAGATGAACCTATATCTATTACTTTTATCATATTTTATCATTTCATTTACATTATTTATGCTACCGATTGACACCGGAATATACTATTAGTGAAGTGCCACTTTTCTCATCCATTGTTGATCCTTTCGTTGTTAGTTTTCATAGATCTGACTCTTTTTGCTGGATAATGCTTCCCCTTGAGACCCCCTCAGAATATTATTTGATCTTTAATATCGTAGTGGCTCTCAGTATCCCGTCAATCTTACCATGCTATTAATTAGGTTATTATAGTTGTTTATTTTATGTATTTTTTTTCTCGGATATTGTTGTGTCCAGAAATCTTTTTCAAATCGTAAGAGTATTTATAGCTTTATTATGCAAACTTATGTCCTCCCTCTGCTAAGCTCACTTGCAAAGTTTAGCAATTTTTTTGAACGGTATGAAACCAGTGATCATCAAACAACAAGCTCTGCTTCAGACAGCGCTAGATCCTAGCCGCTTCACACGGTGGAAATAATTATGGCTAAATCAACTGATCTCGGTTTCGGGATTGACTTTACCCATATTAGTCTTATACACAACGTGCTCAGTTGGAGTTTCCCGATAATATTGGTGGTAGTCACTTGCAGTTCTAGACCTATATTGAACATATTGCCTGTTCCTGTATTACAAGTTGCGCACCGTGAAAATGACTTGTTTTATTATATGCAGAGTCTCATCCTCTCTTTTCTCTACCTACAGGCCCCTATACTCTCACTCGTCAAACTACAACTGATAACTGCTATTAAGCTAACCACTCAGGTCGTGATGGAGAATCCTGTGAACCTGCACGGGATCAATAGATAAGATAGAAACTTTTTTGAACTGAGTGCGGCATCATATTTCGCCGTTGACCGCACTTAGTATGCTCAGATATGCTAAATCGCGCTGAACGATAAAATGGTGATATCTACCCGTTAAGGTATTTGTTATACATAATTGCTTATTTGAATAGAAATTCTGTTCCTTTAACTCAACATACTCTGACAGAGATGCAATTGCGCTTAGCCACCGTCGAATCATGAGATAATTTGTTCAATCTCACTTTATCTTATAAAAGCTATTCAGACTTACTATAATTTATGAGTTCTCTCTTATTGTGAGAGAAACGATAAATTACTTTGCATATAAAAGACGTTAGAAAGACTGTTACAACATTCACGAATCACAGCATAAATATATACCCTATACACAAAGTATGTGGCATTGTGTGAAGCGTCTTCTTCGAGTCTCTATAATCACTCGTGGATAATTACTTATATCGCCTCTAGCTAACGCTCACTAGTCTTCTTGTGTCTTAATTAAATGAGTCCCAGTAAACGCGATTCCATCATGATTTATTACACAACCCGAGTGCTACGTCGCCCTCTGAATAATAGTACACTTATATTTTTACTATACAATATTAAAGCAAGGTTAGATTACACGATAACAATACACATCATGGACCTGTTAGATCTGCGAGATACGCTAACAAGGGGATCTGTGAGCATATGTTCTGTGTGGATATACTTCAGCGTTCGCATTGTGTATCTCTCCTCGCTTCTACAACTACTTTACCTACTTCTCTAAATTACACATATAAACACAGTTTATTTCTCTTTTCATCATAATTTTCATATATCTTGCTAAATTTTACAATCTCAGATATCCTCGATGGGTTGTAAGCTATTTTCTCTATTTATGCTCGTGAATGTACTTCTAGTCGAGATCACTTAATTTTGCTTCTCTATTATGTGCAATATTTCTGTGTACAACTGGATTATGTACACGTGTTCTATTTTTGGTTAAGTTTGTTTGTATTCTTGAGCCTAGTTGATCTGCAGGGTTATGTGTCACAGTTTGTATGAATAACTATAACTTGTATACTGGAGAGAATGCATATGAATAAACACTAATCGGCTCCAGCGCCTTCGCTATCTCTGAGCTATCATCCGCAAAGTCGGCCATGGTGGAAACGATTATCAACACCGCAGTGGGGCAGTCTATAAGATAACATTCTCTTAATGCTAATGGAAAAGTAAGATTGATAAATTATTGGATATACCGATTATCACTTACTTCTCATCATTTGATCTCTCTGTATACTTACTCAGGTAATTATATAAAGAACTTCGTAAATAACAAAGAATGAACTATTAAATGCTTATACCTTTAGTCTGTGATGATACTCGTGTACTTAATGGTCATCTTAACATCTCGAAAATCTGTGTGAAGTTTATACTGTTACCTTCTCCAAAAATCTTCGAATACCAAGTCACTAATACTATTTATCTGTCTAAAAGCCTATCGAATCAGTGTACCTTAGTGATAGACATGGGAAATCAATCTTTGCTAAGCCATCACTCCCGTCCTACATGCTCACTTGGGATTTGGAAGACTTGGCTCTCTCCTTGATAGTTAATTATGGTACATGACTCACTAACCGAAGTCCGTTGCAGCCTCATTTAACGATCAGGTACCTTTACTTGTTAATTTAAAAGTGACTATACTATATATAAATAGAAATGTATCTTATACCTTACCGAAGGGTGAAGCTAATAATAGCATGAGAAATATCTCTCTACGTTTGATAGATATATCAAACTAGGTACTTTACTTATTCGAAACATGATACTGGCTTCTTCAAACCATACTTATGAATATATATATATATATATATTATATAATATATATATATATATACACAACTTTTATAGGTAGTAAAATCCTCTTGGTTCTTCTTACTTTCTGTTCGACTACCTATTCTACACACAGCTGTGTACTTTCAGCTCAAAAGACAATGACTTTCAGGAGAGGCTACTATTACATCACCTTCTGCTATAATTTTACGTCACACATAACCTATAGATTCTCATTCTGTACCTGCAATCAATACATCATGATTCTTACTATAGGTGTTTCCACTTAAAATACATAAGATTATTTAATAAGCAATTCATCTCAAAAGACCGAGTCTGAAGAATCATACACGTGCATCACTTTTCCATAATAGACACACTGCACTTATCATCTCACATCCTGTAAGAATACTAGTGAAACCGCGTGAGAATGTGTGCTTACGAAAACTATCGGAAAGCTCTTCTTTGCATTTACAATAACTTACATTACTATACAATACCTTCAAACTTTAAAAATAGGGTGTATGAGTACTCCCATTCGGATTCTCATCAATTTCGCGTACTAGAGACGCTATAAAGCATCTATAAAGTAGTTCAATGGTAGATCGACTCAATTTTTCATCACAAAGTATCGTTGTGATTTCACACCACTAAAAATGCATCACACGATCTTCGAGTTTGTCATGTGATAGAAGGGGAGCTGTAGTGATCTGTGACTTGAGGCGACTTTTTTCAAATTGCTATTTTCAATTACGTTGATCAGTGTACTACGTCGTTGATTCCAAAAGCTTTTGTCTTGCATCCATACTGTGTGGTCACCGAGTTCTGATATTTCTTTGCTTAAATTATGCGTATACTCCAGTCTCGAAAAGCTTCTTTCTAAAAAATCGTGTCTGATGCTCATTCATAAAACTCTGAGTCAACAAATTACATGTTTCTTTATACCACATTTTTGTAAGTGTGGTATTGATCTAGTGAGCTCAGTGACTTTCCTTAATAACGTTAGTGCTCCAACATTATGTGCTTTAACCTTCTGCCTTCGAATTTGTACAAGGTTGGTCTTCGTGTATTTTTAGCGTGAATTTTTTTTGTCTTGCATTAATAATGTTTAATAATATTAATATTTGTAGTGATATTTAGTAGAAATTATTTGAAGCTATATAAAATTAAAATTCCTTCTATTATTTTTTTTAATTGTATATATAAATTTTGTAATGTTAAATTCAAGACACTCTAAATGAGGGTTATGGGATTTAAATTTTTAAGATTCAATTCTTTTGCCAAATTATTAAATCACTTTTAAGGTTCTCTAAATACAAAGTTCACAGAAACAGAATATTAATCGTTATGATTAAAGCAAACTGCTATTAAGTTCTAATTATTTGATTATATTGTAGTAGTAAAACTATACATATGATCAATGTATATATTATAGTATGAATCCATTATTATATTTATTACTTACTTATTTATTGGTGTTATTACTATGTTTGCATATTGGTGGTTGAATTTGTTTGTATTTATAATAGGATTATCCGTATCGAACCGTGCTTGATTGACGATGTTTAATAATCATTAGAACCTTATAGTCAGCCCTTTACTGATTTGTGTAACGGCACACGTTATTTTTCTCAAAATGTAATTATAATATGAAATTTTTTATTTAAGTAGTACGATATATATAAATTATTATATCTAAGTACTTGATAATCATGGTATTAATTTTCAACGACTTTTTGCTTCATAAAATATTATAATAATTCTATTTATCCTTTTTGAGTATATTCTTTTACTCAAATAAAGATTTATATAGTATATATATCGCATGAGTGTCCTAACATATCATGGAAAATTTTACATTACTGACGTGGACCGGGATATCTATGGCCGTCCTGAGTCTCAAGGGAATTAATTTTTTCGATAATAGAGGACGTTCAGTACAGAGAGATATGGTCTCCATTGTATCATTTCATAATCACGGCCGCCGCCAAAATTTCTCTCCGGTGCATCACTAATATATACTCTTATATTTAGTTATATAATATTTATATTTATTATATTTAATATATATTATATATAACTACTATATTATATATCTATTATATGTTATATTATACGTGTGAGGATATTTGGTTGCCGTCCAACGAGCATTGCAGATTTCGCTGATATTTATCTTATATATAATACCCTAGTTAAATCTTCAAAAGGTGTGGATATTTAATATGGTGTATTTGATAATTTATTTTTAAATATTATAATATTTTCGCTGAAGTATAGGTCTTAATACTAAGTATTACTCTATAAATTATCATCTCCTTATTATTTAACTATATTTCAAAAATTATCTCTAAGGCATAAACGTGTATCAACGTCAGGCTCTCTATTGAAAAGCTGCTTTACGGATATCTTAACGAAAATATTCTCCTTAATTTTTTTTAGAATATGAAGTTCATATTAAAATATATTAAATACTTTGGGAAAAATTTATATTTTTTCTATATTCATTTTTAATATTGGGAAATGAAGACAAATTCTGACCTAAGTGTACATGATAATGTTAATTATCAAATAATAAAATGCTTTACTATTTCTCATAATATATAATAATATATTCCTCTTAAACAATTAACTCTAGATTGGTTGTGAATATAAATTTTCATATACTAAATAATAAAATAAAAACTTCCTCAATTTACATATATCAATTTTTAACCACTTGTGATTATAATTTACATTATGATTTCATGAATGTTATTTATCAAATATCTAATTCTTAATAAACTTTAGATAAATTAAATTAATTACTCTACTGATGGAAAGTAATTGACTTATATTAGATTATTCACTGCCATCGTGCACGGTTATTGCAGTTTTTCTATCTTTAAATACTATAGTTCTATGTCATATATATAGTATAACGTATATATATTATTACTAATCTTAGTTATATCTCTCATATATCTCTCTATCTCTCTATATCTTATCTTACTCTCTCGTCTCTCTCTCTCTCTCTCTATATATATTATATATTATATATATATAATATAATATAAATATATATATAATATATATATATATATATTATTTAAATTTTTTTTATCATGCAAACATAATAATATAAATGATACATTAAGAAATATGAAGCACAAGTATTAGTTGGATTTCACTATTAATTACCCTATAGCTAGAGCCCGGATATGCCCCGATGCGGATTTAGTGGAATTTTTATTCTTCACATATCCCGCCGGATGGCGGATTTAGTGGATAGCGTGATGAAGTTAAATAAAATCACTTATCCCGTCGGATTGCTGGATTATATAGCTCAGAGATTAAGCGGATAGGTTTAATAATAGTTATTTTAGAGTGTATTTACGTGACCACTAAGTATTAATTATATTTTCACAAGTTGTTTATTACCTAGTTATTATCTATATATAAATATAAAGGTATAAATAAAGAATTCTATTAATAGATCAGTATAAGTCATTAATAGGTTAATTATTTGAATATAAACTTTTATTCTTTTATATGGACGTTTTTTTTTTATTTATTTTTTTTTTTTTTTTAATTTTTTTATAAGTGAAATAAAATTTTAGAAAATTAATTAAGCAGTTCAGAATAGAATTTTATATTTAATTTTCCAAAAATTTAAGTTATAAACAAAATGTTTTGAGAAATGTGTTATAATAATTAATAATAAAGTATTTCCAGTAGTTAAATAAGATTTTTCTTTTGCCTTGTAAAAATCTACTCCTCAAGTAATGACCCCGAGATAGAAGACCCTTACCACATTAAAAGCACATTTGCCACACATCACAAACCCTTTGTCACACTCATTTCAAAACACCCAACTTTTGGGAGCAAAAAAGAAAATTAATACTTATAAAATAAAAACCATAATGTTATTTATTTGGTTTTAAATTATTTGTAATATAAAAAAAAAGTAATTAACAATTGTTTTTTAGGTTTTTTTTAAAACAAAAACAATACACAAATTTAATTGGTTATTTTTTATTATAATTCCAAGGAATATATCGATATATATAATATTGATATATATAATATTTATATTAATATATATTTTATATTTATATTATAATATAATATTATATACTATATATATATTTTATTATATAATTATTATTAATATACTATTAATCTAGTTATTAGTGTGAATTTGGGGTTACCTCCTTTTGGGTACTTAGAATGACGAAGTATAGATCCCTTATTGGAAAAATTGGAAAAATGAACTGGGCAAGTTAACGTTGAGCTGAATAAACACCATTATTATATATATATACTATTATAATACATTAAGGCTAACACTTAAACATAGGGAATTAAAATGTACCATTTAGGTAATTAAATAAACATTATATCTATAATTATGAAATAACCTACTGGGTAATATATATAAGTAAACATAATGGGGAAAACACATTAGGTATCTATATATTATATATATAATCAAATACCTGGATTCTTTAAATAAAATTGAAGGTGGCGGCTCTTCTGCCAAATTCTGTTGGTCTATAGTTATTCTTGTATTAAGCATTTAACCTAATCTTTACTATTTTCCACATATAATTTTTCTTAAAATATATATATACTTGTTTGATAGTTTTATAAATTATTTGTCTGAAATTACTTTACTAACATTGATAAGTACATAATATAAAACATTGGTTTACAATTATATATAATTAATCAATTAATAATGCTTTGGAAGTGATTTAATTTATCAATAATATTTTAACTTTGTAATAAAATGAAAAAACTAACTAATTAACTATTTTATTTTGCTAAATGCAAGAAACTTGAACGATATAATATATATATAATATATTAATATATTAATTATATAATATTATAATATATATAAATCTATTTATTAAAATATATATAATATTATATAATATTAATATTATACTTATATATATATATATATTATATATATATTAATTTAATAAATTACAATAATTAAAATAATCTATAATTTATACTAATAAAATTATTAAAACTTACAGTTTTAATAACATGTGTAAACTATATAGCGATTGTTTAATGTGATTTATTATTATCTAAGGCCTCGTAAAATTATTATCCTACTAGCGTTGCTAATAATATATGCAACTTTTTTACCTTACATACATTATTCTCCAACTAAAATAACCACTGTAACCTATGATACTTTCTGAACCAGAATAATATTTTATATTGAAAAATTTGTTTATCAAATGACTTATAACATTAATTATTTAATTATCCAAAATTTTGACAACTTCGTTGCAAGGCCTGTCTCAACTCAAGTTTGAAAAATAAACGATATAGAATTATTAAAATATTTCGTATCTGGCTTTATTAATAATTCTTAACTGATGTTTTATATGTTCCTTTGTATTATAGAAGAGTCTTACAAACCACATACCAGGAGCAATCAATTAATTATATATCTTAAATTTTGCCGAGAAAATAGTGGAGTTAAATTATAATTTAATTCGTATATTGAAATGAATTTAATGTATAATTATTCATTAAATTAATTTATAATTATTATTATATCAAATGATTATTAAATTATTTATTTAATTAATACTAATTACTTATATTGATTATCATATTTTCAAATAGTTTGGATTGTGTTATTATTAATATCTATATATACTGCATTATTTATAATAAGTAATAAGGATAACAAACCTGTCATATATCAATTACAGCTAACCATTTATGCAACAATTACAACTAAATTAATTATTAGTACCATAATATTTAATTATTAAAAATATAATTATAACAATATTAATGGTATTATAAATTAATCAATTAAAAAATTTTGGGGTATATTATACTACGACTATTATTAGGCTTACTCTATTTAGGGAACCGAAATCTCAACAGCCCTAATTATTCTAAATAATTTTATAGTGAGTGAGGTAGGGCTGGGTATCCTTTTGTTTCCCTGGGGGTTTTTATTAATATTATATTGTCTAAACATTTATAAAAAACAGAATATTCAATATTTTTAGTAAGGAAAAAAAGTTTAATTATTATGGAATGTAATATAATTTAATATCATATATATATATATATATAATTCATATTCATATATAATTAATATATTAAATTATATTCAATGTATATAAATAATAATATATATATATTATATATTAATATATATAATTATATTTTATATCACGATTAGATCTACTTCCCATTCACTTTATACAGAACTCCTAGTAGCGCTATCTAATATTTTATAGTTTTGGGACTAAAATTTTTATTATACCAACCTATCTCATCTAAATATCGAACTTGAGCTAATACATTGAGAGAATTAATATAATAATGAATAATAAATAAAACACTATATTATATTATGTTTATATTCATCTATCAATAAATTGCTTAATTAAGTTGCTTTTTTTTTATATATTTATATTTCCATGCGTAATACTTTCATCTGTTGCTTATAAAAACATTTATCATAAATATGGTACATCCAAGTCTGCACAAAATCTCTTTAGATCCACTTTTTCTGGTCTCATCTTTATCATGTCTCCTCTATGTACATATTATCCCCTGTCTCTCACTTTAGTCTTATTTAGGGATAATCTAAAAAGATAAGGTAGTGATCATTCTATTTAGGGGATATGCAGATGAATCATTATCCTTTGGATTTCAGAATGCGGGGTTATCTCACTAAGGGTTAATATCTACTATTAAGGGTGATAGTCTTAATTACGTATGAGTGAGGCTTGCGAAAAGAGTAGAAAATCGGATTATTGGTATTTTTATATGTGAATATTTCATACGTTAAACAGCGTCAGCGTTTGAGAATTCTATACTTATGGAAATGTTTGAATTATAAGAGTAGAAAATCTCTGTAAGAAATGAATTAAGTTATGTAAGATTAGTTAAGAATTTAAAATAGTATTTTAAATGCTATATTGAAAATAACATGAAAGTACCAACAACAGATAAGTAATTTATTATGTGACTTATTCCGACTTATAAAATGTGAATGTTAAATGATTCTTTAGTATTTACTAAATATTATAAATATTATACTTGCAACATTTATATATATATATTATACTATATATATATATAAATATATATATATATATATATATATATACTATATATTTAAATATATATATATTAATATATATAAGTATATATAATATAATAATTATATAATATATACAATTATATATAATATAATTATATATATTATATATATAATATAATATTTATATTAATATATATATATAATATACTAAATAAATATATATAGAATTTAATAACAACTTTTGAAAATACATTAATTTTAGAATCATCTCAAATAACTTTTGAAATAATTTAATGTACTTTCAAATTAATTTTATCATATATTAAAAAATAACTTCAGAGCCCTTTCAGAAGAGAGTTTGCTTTTTTTCGAGTAGTAATTCAGTTCTGCACCACTTGAAAGAACTCACTGAGCCACACTTGTTGAAGAGGGCTGCCCTAAATAGAATTCACCTGGCGACTTCTGAAAGAAGTATGGTAAAACTTATACATATTATCAACTACCGAGCAAGACCTAGTGTGATAATCTTTTATCTGATTTCTAAGCTTATTTTCTCACTATTTTAGATTATTTTCATTTTCGAATATCCAATAATTAAGTATTACTTTTGTGACATACTCCGATACATGGGTGCAGCTTAATGTATGTAGCTTAGATTATCAAAAAAAAACGTTTCATGCATAGCAATCAACATGTGTAATGAACTATGATGGTATATTATTACTGTTATTGTTCATGTTATTTACTGTTATTTTCATTTATCCTCTTATTTATTAATTTTGATTGATAGTAGTGTAATTGTATTTACTCTAGTTATTCCTTATTTAGACCACATCCATATAACCAATATTGGTGTAAGGTGGTAACACACTCGCGGAAGCAATGTATCAAACAGGCTAAGTCAATGACCAAAAAGATATAATTATGATATATGATACGCTCAGGAGTTCTAGAGGAAAACACCGTCAACCTTCAAGCGGGAAGTGCTCCCGTGTTATAAATATTAACGGATTTTAAGGATGAGTATTGGCACAATTGGCGTCACGCTAGTGCAGTAAAATCGTCTTCTAGCACACTTAGGGCTCTAATAGAGAGAATTCTCGTTCGACGTCTATAACCACTCTACCTAGTGGGCGAACTGTTCTGCTCAGAGTTAGTCGGTGTTCAATAGGACCTGATTAAACATATATAACTCAGCAACATAACCTAATATATTTATACCTATATATATCACCGAAATTTCAGCTCATAATTATGCTAATACTTTACTTCTCTTGCATCTGCAAAACTAACATTACCTTTCTCCTCACATATGCATTCCTTACCTTAGACTCAATACTTAACTTTTTTCCTCTAATCGTCTCCCATTTTACCGCGTTCCGATTCCCACACATTTATAGACCTCTAACCACTATAATTATTTATCACTATATTTTATAAATATAATATATATTTAATTATTATTAAGTAGTATGGGACCAGGTTGGTGAGGACTACCACTTCCTCACCTCCATATAATTCTATTATGGAGATACTAATGCCGGGCTATTACCGGCCTCAATAAACATATATTATGCGGGTATGAGGCATTTTGTAGGATTGGCGGGAAATATTAATACATTATTGATTGGCGCGGATATTTATTTATATCACGCAATATGCGGATAATCCGCTACCAATTACATATACCTCGATAAATTATATTATATAATATTAATTAAGTTATATATTTATATTATATAAATATATATATATATATATAGATACTATATATATATTATAGTAAATAATGTATATATATATATAAATATATACTATTACAGTGGCGAGCATCAGTGTTTAAAGTAACAATTTACACTGTAAAACTTCGTGCAAGTTAAAAAATAAAAATTTAATATATATATGAGATATATTAATATTATATATTATATATAATAAATATATATATTATTATTAATATAATTAATATATATTATATATATATAGTTTATTTATAACAGGTATGAGTTCAAATCAACCACCGGCTCCACTATAGGCCAAATAGGTACCTAAATTATCAAGGGGGTGTATTAAAAATTAAACATAAAAACATAACTAAATCAGGCAAAATTACGCTAAGTAATGTAACACAGGACTAGCTAGGTTACCTTAATGAGTTTGAGGGGTGAGTAGAAGATTAAATTTGAAGGAAACATCAGAAGAATAGATATGAATAGGAATTTCCACAGAACAGAGGTGGTGACATAAAGTAAGGAGGCACTCCAGCAGCGTGAGATAAATCTATCTACATGAGTCTGTAACTATCTATAATCTCACTGCTAAGATTCATGTTGCTTACATTCTCCATAAGAGTGTGCAGCTCTTCTTCGACTCTCTTATTATCATTATCGATAGTGTTGTTAAGTGTATGCATAAAATTACGCGTCTTTTAAACTTGTGTTTGGTTTGTAATCTCTTTATATGCAGAAAGGTACACTTTTGGAGCCGTGGTTGGCCGGGACGGCAATCATGTGCTGAACTAACAGATAATCTGACAGAATTAAAAAAAGCACTATAGATAATATAGTGCCTTAGGAGTCGCGAGAGTCACCAAGATTTAGAAGTGAGGTTCAAAGGAAATCCAGAAAGATAATCGTGTGACTCTACGTGATATAATATATCCAAAGCTGATCTTCATTTTATGCCTTGGATTGTGGTAACCTCAAGGTATCCGGAACCTATTACCCCTTTTATCCAAAAGCCGGGTAAACTAGAGCAGATTTGATAATAGAAATGTCAGTTTTTACTTATATCTCACTATCGATAAGAATGGTGGTCGCGATGAATATGGATAGCGCTTGTTTACTATTTTATCTCTTTTATACTAGTATCGAGAGAGGAGGGTTGCATGCATTCACAAAGAGTCTCGGCAATTCTATCTTTCGAGACAATGAAACTCCCGCCAGTCTATACTTGAATGTACCCGAAATGAGTTAAATTTAAAATATGGTAATTGTATTTTATGTTCTTCAATATTTATAAACAATATATCGAAAAACGCTTGCCCATGCTTTATGTATAGGATTTTGGTCTTTAAATCTCGTTCAATCTAACTTCTCTCTTCTCTCTTTCATCTATCATCATAATCATCATAATTTTAATCATCATTTATCGTTCTCATATATTATATTAATATAAAATATCATTTAAATTTATTATAATTTATATATATATTATATATTTATATTATATATTTAATATATATTTAATAATTTTAAATATATATATATTCAGGTATTGATATTGGACTTCTGGGACAATCAAATCTATAAACCTTATATAGCGGTTGAGCTCCACTCAATGTCAACGAGTTAATAACATTTATAGGAAACTGAATTAATAATTTATAATTTTAGCATAAAAGATTAATAATAAGATTTATATAAAATATATAAAATATCATTTTAAGGTAACATATTTTTTTTACCCTATTTTATTGGACGGATAAAGATGGTCGAAATAAAAATTAAAAGATATTTAAACATATATAAATAAAAATTATATATTAATATGGGTATCAAATAAACTTAAACACAGGGTAAATTATTTTTGCAGTGAGTGATTTTTAACTGATGATTAATTCCTGCTATTCAGAAGACAAACATATAAAATAACCATTACACATCAAATTTTCGCCGCCGCAGAGTAAATTACTAGCGCATCACACAGACTATTAAAGATGTCTCGTGACTACTTCTAGGTAGTAGCAAGATAGGTATGATACCTGTGGAATTTAAGAAGACAATATATCATTTTGAGAACAAATAACTACTAGGCATGTAGATTCTCATTTATTTTTACCCATGGGTGAGACTTTATTAATCATGGGAGTTTTTAAAATTTATATAAAAATTTACAAATTTCAGCTAGACCTTCACTTCTATTTATAAAGAAAGATTAAGTCCAAACGGCAACATTAAAATAAATTACTAAAAAGTAGATATAAAATACTTAAGAATAAGGGAATTTGAACATTGGTAATCTAAATATTTAACTATATGGTTTCGTATGTATCGTACTAAGAATACTTTTGTCAAGCTAAAAGGAAAATTTTTTTATTTTTTAAGGAAGAATAATATAAAAACAAAGATATTTGGATTATATATTTAGGGGCAACTAATTGTATTGTAGTCCATTATCAAAAATTTATTTACTAATTTATAATTGAATATTATTTAAAAATAATTATATAATCTTGTACGTTCACACTATTATTTGCAGTTGGTAAAAAATAAGGATTCCTTTTGTAATATAAATATTTTTAATGTGTGGCTGAAAACTTACCCTCTCCTACTAAAATCTGTTAAAAAAAAAAAACGTCAGATCACTTTAACTTTGACAAAAATTTCATATTTCCTTATCAACCATCCTTAATAATGCTCATGGCATTTTTGTAATTTTTGTGAAGGGGCTGCAAGCCAATTTAAGCCCATAAAAGACCGAGCCGCCACAATGTAATATTATATTATATAAGTATATATATATATTATATTATTATTATATATATTAATATATCTAATATAATATAATTAATATATAATTAATATATTATATATATATAATATTATATTATATATAATATATATATTAATATTTCATTTATATAATATAATTAATTAAAATATATGATATATTATAATATTATTATTTAATATAATATATTTATATATATTATATTATTATATATATATATATATATTATATATATATAATAATTATATATGATATATAATATAATTATATATATATATATATAATTAATATAAATTACTATAATACTTAATATTATTAGAGTAAAATAACTATTAATAATAGCCAAATGTATTTATTGTTTAATTTTTGAAATACATTTTATTTAGTTATTAGACATAACTTCCTCAGTGCTACTATTGATTCCATGAGCTATACGACAGCATTCATTATCCTAGAATTAATAATCAACTAATAATACTATAAATAACATTTCAAAAAACTTTTGATGGTGTTATATGTATATATAATAATAATAATAATAATCATAACTTCAGAAGCTGACTTCAATAATTATGATAATAGAGGATTAATAATAATAAATAATAATATTAATATATATATAAATATTATTTATATTTATCTTTTAATTATATTTCAACATTATAAATATAGACTCAACCTTAATTAAAGTTATGCGGGTATAAATAATTAATAAGTGGATATATCATTTTATTAATTATAACGTCAGATGACAAAAAATATAAAATTCTCTAATTGCTAAATAAGGAAAGGACAACTAATTACATTCTATCGAACTATCTTTTGGAAATTTGTAGATTCAGAAGGATGTATACAAAGATTACTTTTAAGGAGGGGAGCACTTGGAGTAGAAATGCATAGAATGGCGTCACTACCATACAAACGTGCATGACCTTCTCTCATTGAGACTTTTAGCATAACCTTTTTTAGGGTGTGCAGTTGGGTATACGATGGTACGGAGGTAGGCAGAAAATTGATGATCCTGTATGAAAAAAAAATGTTTTGGGCTCTCAAATTAGAGAAAATTTAATTAGGACAAAATTATCAAACAATAGGTAAAATAAAATAAATATAGTCTTACATATACGTCCGGGGCAGAGAAAAATATTTTTTTCTATTTAAATATTTTACTTTAAATTATATATATTTTATAAACATAAAATTTTGGAAAAAATATTTTTCTCTTTGGGCAACACTATTTAATAACAAAATTTGTAAAATTATGAAAATATAAAGCTAGTAAAATAATTTTATACCTCCCAATACACTGGGCATAGTCAAGCTGCTAGATTAGATATTTTCTTGCAAATTTATAAAAAAAATTTTCGGTTAAATGATAATAATAATTGTATATTTATATTCAAGAAACTAACTTTTTCTTCTATTGCTTATTATACGTCAATAGAAAGTAATTTCGTTTATGCAAATAATCTCCACTAACGGGGGGAAAGGAACAAAATTTGGGCATAGCACTATCGAAATCCAGTCTTTTGACTGTGGGTGTTTCATGACGATAGAGGTAAAAAAGGAGAATTTAGAGTAATTTAATAAGAGTCCTGGAAGGTTTGAAAAAAAACCATGGGAGAAAAATGAAAAAAGAAAAGCTTGGAGAATTGATATTAAGACTATAAATTATACTATTTAACTTTTATAGAGGAAAATGCAAATAGAGAGTCTCACTGATATAAAGCCATCGTTGGATTAGTGTATTATAAGATAATAAGCTTTAGGACCTGTGGGAGTTTGTAATGAATTTATAAACTACATATATTATTTGAATTCTCATCTATGGAATATATTTCCAGTAAAAATTATGTTAGATTATAAGCAACTGTAACAAGTGTCTAATTTATATATTTCTTAAGAGAAAATATCCAAATACAGAATATTACTTTTGGTACTCTTCCAAGTTGAGACATAGTTTGACTTCAGTCTCATAAGAGAAAAGTCACAAAAATTAGTAATATGCTTTTATCTAAATATAATAATATATATTTCATAATATGTTTTTTAAAGCAAATAACAATAATCGATAAATAAAAAGAGTTAAAATAACTTGTCATGTTGGCGTCTATTATATTATAATATAAATCTGATTTTAGTTTATATGGTTGCCATGTATATTATATCAATTTTATTTGAAATAAAATAAATGAATTAATCTATTCATTAAATTTTTCCAAATATTTATTTCAAATAAAATAATTCCATTTTTTTTAATTTTATCTTAAAGTATAAGATAAAGTTTCATCTTGACATTTTTCTTCACACCCATCACCGCGCTTTCTTTTCCTTGTTTCGCCGATTTTTCGCTCATGATATATTCGGCGATTCTATGGAAAAGAGGATCTGTAGTTAGCACATCTTTTTGTACAAGGAAAAAGCAATCAAGCCTGGAGTGATTCAAGTCAGTAGAGTTACTCTATACCAAAGGGGACTAATAGCAAGGGATAACAGATCTATGGAGTTGGGAAAACCATAATCAATTTTCTTAACATTATCCAGGAAAAGATTATTGTTTAACGGGGTGGAAGGACTATACATATTGGGAACTAAAACGCTCTAAATATTATTTCGGTGATTGACGGGTTGAGTCCTACAGAATTCGTTGAAAAACATCCAGACATACAGATTACAGAGGATAAAATAATTATGTGCAATACTACGCTGCCCCGTGAGTGTTATAGCTGCGTCCCCAAAAACAGTAAGCTTAAATTCGGTGAATTCCCAATAGGAGACTCTACCATAATTCGGAGCGTGAGTAAATTAGGTAAAAGGATACCTCCTCCGTGATGTATACGAGTGGGTTAGCTAGTCCTAGATACATAGTCCTGCCAGTTTTCAATCAGATATACATATTTTTTAGCACTTCTTGCGCTAGCTAGCACTTTGATCCATGTTATGTGGGTGTGCGTTTCTCTATAGACGCTCTGCCAACAACACTGAATTGTTTTTTTTATTCTGTCGTGTGTGTGATCAACTCGCCTTGAGGTATTAATTTTGTGATAACGAAGGATTCTCTACTGATCCTTTGCACCAAGGCCATATTTTTGGGCCTTCTCGTTATTTCATCATTACTTCAGTCTTTTAAAAAATTGGTTAGGGAACCGACTTTCGAAACGAGTTTCAGCACGAATCAAAGAACAGTACATCTCAAATTTTTGAGAACGAGAGCGCGCCAGTAACTCATTGGTTGTGAAGGACTGAGCGCGGCATCCCGATATAAACGCTCCATCTCAACACTGAGGTTTCTTTCTAATATTAGAAGAACCCTAATTGAATTTCTGGCGAAGAAAAAACATTTCTCATATTATTGTAGTTCCACATCCTCCATGCAGCCCAGATCTAGCTCCGTGCCAATTTCTACCCCCTTCTTACCCTCAAGATTTTTGAATAAATTTGAGAAAGGAATCCGGAAGCGGGTATCAAATCATTTTGGAAACGATTGAAAGTGCATAAATTATGGCCAACGTAACACGTGAAATAAGACCCCATCTTCAGGGAAAACTCATCTATCCGTGGTACTTTTTTGCGACATATCAACAAGTGGAAGAACGTTTTGCAACCGCTGTGTAACTTCCCAAGTGGCAGTACTTCGAAGGACAATCTTACATACACTCTTTCAGTAAGTAAAAATAACATTTTAATATTACGCATCAGTTACACTACTTTTGGACATAACCATTGTACATCTGATTTAAACAACACAGTTCTGAAACCGGCCTCCGTTCCGTCTGACTCTGCACCGCGCGTGAGCAACCAGTACTCCGAATCCTTTTTTATCAGGGGTAGTCAAAAGAATCTATTATATTTATCACTGCATATTTAATATTAATTTATTCATATTGAGTGTCAATAAGTTTTACTGTTTAATATTTTATTGCTATAACGTTATCATTATTTTTAATTCGATAGAAAATGGGATTGATCTTGATCAATTCATAAATTATGGGTCTTGTTGTTGTGTTGTTGGTGTTGAGGGGTTGTTGTGGTTTGTCGTAGAGTTGTTGGTGATGTGTGTCTAGAATGTTGTTGGTTGCTTTGTTGGTTGTATTGCGTGTGTTGTTGTATATGTCAGTTTGTTGTTCGTGTTGGTTGTCTGTTGTTGAGTTTGTTGTTTATAAATAATTAGTATAGTCCGCCATTATAAATTATACTTATAATTAAATTATTTTATTTATAATTATATGATATAATTATAATTATAAATTTATAACCATAATTGGTATGTGGTATTTGCGTATTGGTATCTGGGTATTTGGTATTTGAGGTATTGGTATGGTAATTGGTATTGGTCACTTTCGGGTATTATTATTATTATTATTATTATTATTATTTATTATTAATCTATTATTATTATTATTATTATATTAATTAATTCTACTTACTTATTAATATTATTATTACTTATTATTTTATTAATTTATTATTTTTGGATGGTGGTACAGCTAAATTTTCATTTTTGGGGACCTCCTACAGTAGGAAGGTGAAGAGTGCATGTACCTAATATAATAATATTAAAAATATTTATTTATTATAATTTTTTTCCAAATCATACGAAATCCCTACCTTTCGGCGCCATCACGTGCTATACTGGGGATTATGAGCACAAACCTCGTTCTGTGATGAGAAATGACGTCACTATAGGGATAGGTAGAAGGTTTTTTGGGATAGGAACGTTGATGGGTTAATAAAAAACCTAAGCTGATGTGACTTACAAATTTACTTTTTCTCGCATTTCCCGCGTTATGCACTAATATACTATACTATATATATAATACTATATATATAAATATAGTAATATAATATATAATATATAATTCTTAATATATAATATATCATCACGAATATATTTATTTGGAGAATCAGTACCAATATTTTAACTTAACCATATATATATAATATATACATTTAGGTCCTATTTTATATAGGGGTTATATCATGTATAATATAGTTAAGTAATTATTTTTATGAGAATGCATATATTGACTCACATAATTTATTTAATTTGAGATAACCTATAACGTTATAAGTACCTTATATATTACTTATAAACTATTTTATTCGAGAACCTTTTTTATCTAAATCGATTTTTGAGTATAAATTCATAACCTATAAAATTGGAATTACTGCTTCCTTGTTGAACGTGCCTAATATTAAGATTTTCCAGATTTATCCTGTTCGAGGGAAACGGGGTGTCTTTCCCCCCGTTTGAATTCCCATTGCATCACTTATAATTTTGCAAGGAGGATAAACACTAAATCACATCCAAACATGTCTTTCTGGACTAATTACGCTTCTAATAATAATATATATATTATTTTATCTGTATAATATTTTATATCTATTATATATAATGTCCATTAATTCTAATTTTAAGAGAATTTAGGCCAAAATAATTTTTTTTAATTTTTGAATATTGGACCTCATTATCAGAGTATTTATATATACAAAACTTTTATAGAGAAATCAGAGACTTACTATGCCAAAGGCAGTGGGGGTCGGGGACACTTTTCTGTTCATTAGGGGCGGGAAAAAGCGCGGGATCTTCCTTCTTAGTAATTCAAAAGATAATTTTAAAATATGGCTATAGCGGAAACTAATTCAATATCCGTGAATGTGTATCTTGATTCTAGTGAGAATGCAAAAGTAATCCATACCACCTTTTTATCAATTTTTTATGGGTGATCCGTGAATGTGTATCTTGATTCTAGTGAGAATGTATCACGGATCGGATGGAAGATTCAATACTATTTGTGAGATTGAGAGAGAGAGAAGAGGAAGGAGAGAGGAGGAGAGAGGAGAGGAGAGAGAGAGAGAGAGAGAGAGAGAGAAGAGAGTGAGAGGAGAGAGGCAATAGTACATCTGATTTCTTATCGCTGAAGTAGAATGACAAAACGGGCAGCTTTTAGCTAAAAGCATCTTTCCGCCTACACATTACTTTTCTTTTATTACTTTCTTTGTGTTCTGACAGACATACTAAGCAAAAAATCAAAATTGAACTGTCGTTTGTCATTCCAGGAAAAAAAGATCAATTTTAGCCTTTTAAAATCACTTCAATTTTATGCTTTTATAGTTATATAATATCGTTGAGCAAAGAAAGTTACATAAACATTTCAAATTTAATTTAAAATTTAGAATATACAGTACTTTTAATCAACTCTCGTTAACTGAAACCTTTAAAAAGCTGGCGTCGTCACTTGTGGACGCGTCACTTTGTGAACAATTATATATATTATATATAATTAATATATATTATATATACCATTATATATATATATATATATATTATATAATATTATATTCTCTACCATCTTTATCTTTTTTTTTTTTATTAACATTTATATAACTATATTATTATATACTATAGATATATATATTATACCTATTATATTACTAATATTTTATAGTTCACTACATCATTAGCATCTATTGTGTGAGTTGATCACGTAGACATGATATTAACGAGATGTATAGTCATTAACAATAGTTACATCATTAACATTTGTCACTAAATTAATATCACAATAATGATAACCAATATTACCATAACTGACGCTATCATTAACATTAATATTACACTAATTAATAATATTATCAGCATTATTATTAACATTATTGTTAGTAGGAAGCAGGAGCTAGATTTGTCGCTAAATCTGCCAACCTCGCCATTTTTTGCGCTTTTTGGCATTTTCCGCTCTTTTTTACATAGGGCAACTTCGACAGCATTTGACCGAGTCATGTCAGCAGCTGACTTGGTCAAGAACCCAAACTCCGGAGGAGTTTTGTGATTTTTTCAGCGGTACCACTGCACGTCAATAACGACGCTGCGTTTGACGAAAATTTAGTGTATTAATTACTGTCAAACATACATTTCAATTGGTTTATTCCATTACATGTGGAAATAACACTGCATGATGTAGTAGATGCTTCAGCAGAGGATTCTTTTGTTTTGTATATCTACTACTTTAAAATATTGAAACACTAAATTAATATATTAATAATAAAGAATTGCAACTTATCGGAAGACACTTCGAATCGGCGCAAAGGTGTTTCGTCAGCTGTTTAGTCTTGCATCTTAATTCAAGATTGGTCTAGCATGTATGATCATGGTAGACGAGAACAAATTGAATTGACTGCACTGCAATCTTGTGAAATTCAACCCTTTAAAAGCTGAACTTCTTTACATCTCCCTCCCAAAAACACCTCTCACTTTATTATTACATCCCGCGGTCTAACGCCCTTCTGTAGGGCAACATAAACATTCTTGAACTGAAACATAAACGACAAATTGTTTTGGAGAACCTCATATCACAACGGATTGCTAAGGTAGCCTCAAAGAAGCTGGGGATTCTGTTCAGATTGCCGGAATTTCCTCTTCTCAGCTACTTCGTCATATTAGGGTCTTATCCGCCTTTGTATGTAGTACTGTTCCACATTTGTTAGCTCATCCCTCAGATCACGCCTTATTTTTCGTGTGTTATATTATCCCCGTAAGGGGCTATGGATCATTTATTATGAGCTACGCAACTAGTCCACCCATGATTATTAGACTTCTTTTGTACGCCGTCTTGCTTATCTCATTGACATGCTCATTTGGAGCTGCCTATATCTTATTCTTTTCAATTAGTTTATTAATAAGGCATGTCTTTTGAGGAAGCTGACCCCCAGTGCCTCTCTGGCCGCGCTCTCCGAGCTCCCTCGTTCGCATCTCCTTTTTGGGTAGCACAACACGGTGGTGCCACGTTATTCCTCTCTATTCCACGAGCACGAATGCCAATGGGGTCATTTTTGGTCTTATTCTGTTGGGACATTATTGCTTTTCCCATTACTGTATTTTTCACATACTTGTAAATTGCAAGCCTTCCATCTCTTTAATATGGCCTCATCTAATGCTCAACCAAGAGAGAATTACGTTTAGGTAAGGGACTGGACTGATTTGCTTTCCTCTACACCCCCACCTCTCCCTTGAAAACAGTAACTGGTTTATAAAATAAGTGGTGGTAAAATGAAAAAAAAATTATTATTATTATTATTATTATTATTATTATTATTGTTATTATTATTATTATTATTATTATTATTATTATTATTATTATTATTATTATTATTATTATTATTATTATTTTATTATATATTATATTTATTATTATTATTATCTAATTATTAATATACCTTTAATGAGTCAAGTTGCCGACAAATCAACTAAACATGTTTCCTAATGTATATATACATAAAGTAAAATATATAACAATATATACTTATATTATAATATATCACATTTCATTTCGATTTATTTCACGTTAAGTTTATATATAAAGATGTGCGCCATTGCATTGGCTTTAAATTTAAATATAAGCCTTAATCTTATTCTAATATAGACTTTATTAATAGATTTAATATAATTACCACCAATATGAAAAAAATAAGGATAAATTGGATTCATCTTTTTAATTACAGAGAGAGAGCAGTAGGATGAGTAAGAAGGAGGAGCAGCAGAAGAGAGAGGACCCGAGAGATGTAGTGTAGATGAGTAGTCAGAGAGAGAGAGAGAGAGAGAGATGAGCAGAGCAAGACCTAGCGAGAGGAGAATATATATATATATAATATATATATAATAATATATACTAAATAATGTATAATACTCTCTCGTTCATCCATATATATATATATATATGTATATATACTCTGATTATTATTAATATATAGTAAGTTAATATTATATAATAGAATTTATAATATACACAATTAAATAGGCCTTAATAATTATATTATTATATTTATATGACTATAATATATAATATGTATATCTAGTATATATTATACTATACAAGGCTTAATTACCGTATAATATTATATATAAGCTACTGATAGATTACCATATATATAACTCTATTGATATAGCTATATAACTTAATATATATAATTATAATTATAAATAATATAATATATAAATATATATGATATATATATCTAATAATATATAAATATTATACTATATATAACCATAATATATATTATATATAATAATATTAGTATATATATAAAATCAGATATATATATCTAATACATTATTTATGATATATATATAAAATTCAGATTATATACTTACTAATATATATATATATTATATGTAATTATATATACTATAGTAATCCCTAAACTATTTAATACTGATCTATATATATATATATAGCTCAGGTATTACCTTTACATAAATATATATATATATATATAATATAATCTACTCATTGTGACACATCATTAACTAAAACTTTGGTAAAAAATTTAATTTTATGTTCGAATACTTATGCTAAGATTTGGGCGAGCAAAATTTCTCAGCCAATCAATGAAATAATAATATAAACCGGTCTTGAGATTACTCTTGCAGCTCAGAGTAAAATTAACCAATAAGAATCGAATAAATCTCACTCAAGAATACTCACGATAAGGCGCAAGACTGTCACACCGAATTTCGATCTCAAATTTCGCTAAAAACGGGAAGAGTTCAGATGCCAAGGGAGGTAAACGGCGTCCTGGAAAGTCGTGATACCTAATTGCCTACGAATGAGAGAGTACTCAGACAGAAGGGTACTTTTATTACTCTTTTACCTTATTGAATATCTCTACTATGTTGAATAAATAAAAACCATTTCAAATATGGATTTTTCAATTACCATTCTTATATAGGGTGCCTGCTCACAAAAGAAGCCACCACTATAGCAGCCATCCCTATATAATTGGTGAACCCAGAGAAGAACACCAGAACTTCGATCACGCCTTCTGATAACCAAAGATAAAACGAACAAAAATGAAGAAAAAACTACAATAACACAAATCCAATCATAACCTGGTAGAAATTGATCAAGCAACGGAACATACGATATTTGGACTTGCAAATTTTCATTTCTCATTTTGGATTATGGTCTCAAACTCACAACTATTACAGTCGAGGATTCATCGCTAGACATAGCAAACTTCCTTTTCGGCTTGAATTTCTTTTCATCGTTCAAGTTTTGGATTATGGGCAGAAACTCTTTTGGATTCCACTACGAACTCTGATCCTTTTCGATTCTAAATGGTTCTGTGCCTGCTCCCTTTTATTAATGACATTTTTTCCAAATGAAAGGACTAAATTTCGAGCAACTTCGCCTCTACATATTCAAACTTCCTTTACGGTATTGATTTCTTTCATCTTTTAAGTTGGATTGGCAGAACTCATTTTTGGATTCCATAACGAACTCTGATTCCTTTTCGATATTCTAAGACTGTGAGGAAACCGCTGCCTTTTAGTATCGAAGAAATTTTCAAAAAAGGACCTAAATTCAAGCAACGTCGTCTCTACTTATGTCAAGCAATGTTTCTCTCGGAACTACAGCTTTGAAAACTATTTAAGTGCGCATTGATCAAATCATGGATCCATTAAACGCCTTACACTGGACCTTTCCTGGATTCAACGGTTTCGATCGTTTCGGCTATTAACTGTGGAAACTCAATTGTTGCCAGTATCAAAATTATGTATTCACTTTTTGTTACTTTTGAGTACTATTTTATTATTGTTTTGTATGTTTGTTTTATAATCTGTCGGATATAACCAAAGAATATGCTGTGTTTGAAGCACCTTTTATTTTCTGTATATATATATATATATATATATTTAAGTAACTATATATACTAGAGCGCTTAAGACCATAATGATAATGAGTATAGTATAATATTACTATAAGTATATAATCATAGTATACATATATGATACTATACTAATATAAGTAAGTATATAACGTTTTGTATTTTATGTTCAAAATATTTGTAATATTTATGATTAGACTAATTCACCTTCAAGTCAATTTTGGCATA
>JABUQX010071206.1:0-2500 GCA_015478945.1 Trachelipus rathkii
TAAACTTAAGGAGCCAGAAGTCAGGGAAAAAAATTTACTAACCTCCACCAGCCATTGGGTCTAAGATCCCGTAGCTGACGCAGAATTAGGAAATTCTTGCCAGAACTTTCACCTCAGTTTCTGTCCCATTAAGGTGTTCGAGGTTTTCAGGTCAGGACTATGTTTCTGACCACTACATGACCGAGATTATCGACGCATCGAGCTCTGACAAAGGCGCGTATAATGTCGTGATGATGTGAGCATGCCATTATGGTGCATTAACATGAAGATTCTCGCCATGCCGAAAAACGGAGCAAGGAACGCTATAACCATGAAGATAGTAGAGGTTAGATCGTTAATATTATAAATAGAAATGAGCACACAAACATATATATATACAACAACACACAAAGCTTTAACAAAAAGTATTAACAGAAAATGTCGTTAACAGAAAAGAAGATAATTCATTAAAAATATTTTGGTTTAATAAAGAAAATACTACGAAATAAGTACTGTAAAGCTAAGTTAAATCAAAAAGATGTAAAATTTTATCATCAGTACAAAGGGCGATAGTGTGGTTTTAAAAAGTCACATCTACGGCTTAGATATATTCGAGACTTCTCACTATGAATTTGACTGCAAACATAATAGAAGCCCAATAGGGTAAATAGGATAAGAGGAAAGAGGAGGAATATCAATCTTACACCAAACATTACTGTACGTGAGAGTGTTACTAGACCTTTGCTCACAGACCGCGACCAGGCAAGGCCAACTTGATGCGACCTCATCTTATTCTCACCGAAAACGGATATGGAGGATACAATTTGATTTTTATCTCTCTCAGATGGGTATCACGAAACTAAAAAACCGCACAAGCATTAATAAGTTACCAACTAAACCGCACTAAAACACAACAAATTCATTCAGGATAAAGTAAAGGTTTCACCTTTTTTATAACTATTCTTGCGAGTACCAGAAGTAAAGGCTCAAATAATGGAAAAAAAATCGTTTTAAACTTCTAAAACTTTACCCAAGAGTAAAGTCTATACTTTAATAGGAGACAATCTTGAATTTCTTAATTAAATGGGAAAGTGTTTCCGGATGTCTATAAACTTTTATTTATAATCTTACAGTAAAGATACACTAACTTGCATAAAGCAAAAAAAAATACGCAAAGCCCATCAGTAAAGGAAGTAAACAAACATAATGCTACTCACTTTATCTGTCTAGTAGGTTAATCTATCTGGGAACCTACAGGAACATTATTTGCAAAGCAATATATATTATATATATATAATATATAATATAATATATATATATACTAATATATATAATAATATATATATAATATAGTATTATATTATATAATATTATATAACTATTATATATTATATATTATAGCTATATATATAGGTATGGTGTGTGTGTGTGTGGAGTGGAAGTATATATGGTGTGTGGTGGTGTGTAGTGTGTGTGTGTGTGTGTGTGTGTGCTGCGGAATTAAAAAATGAGAAATTGATGTAATATATATTCATGCAATTAAGCATGAAAAAAAAGGAACACAGCGTATACCATTCCACTCAACAAGTGTTAACTAACTATTGTAATTTAATGGTAAACTGTTATTATTTTTTTTTTAATATTTTTTAAAAATATTATGTAAAATATTCGGTACGGCAATTTCCTTTACCTTATTATTAATTATTATCATTCTTATTATTATTATTATTATTATTATTATATATTATTGATTATTATATTATATTATTAATACTTATTATTATTATTATTATATCATTATTATTAATTATTATTATTATTATGATATATATAATATATATTATATATATATAATATATATATATTATATATTATATATATATATAATATAATATATACTATATATATATATATATATATATATATATATATATATATATCGCGCAACTCCTGGTATTTCGAGAAAGCAAACAGTTGAAAAACCACTGCATCACAGAACAGAACGTAGTCTTCAACTAGGAGGGTAGTAAATTAAACAATGTGTAATGATAGGGTTGAAATCTTGAGTAAAATGATTCAAAAAATATATAATTAGTAACATGGAAAAATAAGTGGCAAGATTATATCATAATATATTATATCATTATAAATATATATATATATATATATATGATATATATATATATATATATATATATATATATATATATATTATATATAGTATATATATATATATATAAAATATATATATAATATATATTTTATATATTATATAATATAATAATATATATATTATAATATATATTATATATATATATATATATATATATATATACAATATATATATATATATATCAGATATATATTATATATATATATATATATATATATATATATATATATATATATATCATATATGTATAAAAATATATTATATATATATAAATATATATATACATTATATAGTATATATTATATATAATATATTATATATATATATAAGTATATATATATATATATA
>JABUQX010071206.1:7500-30000 GCA_015478945.1 Trachelipus rathkii
ATCCTCCTTTCCAGTCCACAATCTGCTCTGTGGGAACTCCCTTGCCTTCATCTGTTTTCCTGCTGTGTTCAATCTTCCTCTCTTTAAGTACCACGTCTGCGCCCACCTGAGGTAATTGCGTTAGGCAAGGATATTGGGTGATCTTTCTTTCCTTTTGTTTTTTACCCCCTCCTTGAAAAGGGCACTGCCCAGGATAGGGGAAAAACTCAACCAATCAAGTATCCCAACCAACAGCTATCCACAAACTTCACCCAGGTTGTGTGATAATGGTATAAAAAAGGTCATCTATTGAACATTTTAACATATTTTTAAATATAGAAACAATCTCTGCAATTTTCACTCCTAAACACTACAATTTTCTCACATACTGGACTTGCTCTGCATTCCAAGCGTTCTCTCGGACAACGGTAGTAGAACAAGAAATAGATCATAGCCTGGCTTATTAATTTGGATATCTTCCGCCCATTTATATCTTCCACCAATTAGTGGACTAGCTTCACTGGACTATTTTCTTAGTAATACAAAATGAGCAATTTTTCAGTCTAATATTTTGTCTTGAACTCGTCCATTCTATTTCCTTTGTGCTTGTCTTGCTCAGCGTTTTCAACTTTATAAAGCCTCGCGACCCCCCAAAATCCAAAACGCATAAAGTTAGTAACCCTCGCGACCCCCCTATACCCCATATATATATATATATATATATATATATATATAAATATATAATATCAAAGTATTATATATAATATATATATAATATATATATATAATATATATATTATATATATAATATATATTTATATAGGTAATTAGTTAAAAAGATGCTTTTGGATGCATTAAGTATATTATTTTTATTTTATTAAGTATTAACTTTTTATCAATAAACTGTGTAACATTTGATTATAACTCATTAATAAAAGCTTTTTTTCGTAGATTAAATATTTAACTTTTTGTGACCCACCGCGACCCACCGTATATCAGCTCGCGACCCCCCGGTTGAGAAACAATGGTCTTGCTCATTTCGTCACAAGCCTGCATGACAAGAGAAAATTCATATTAGATGCTTTATTTTCTTCTTGATTCTTTTTCAGAGACTGAATCTTAAACACTTTTTTGAAGACAACTTTTCCTACTCAACTAGAATATTCTTAGATTGGTAACTCTTGAAAACAAAAACAATACTGTCTTTCACCATTACAAATCACGGACCGAGGATGAGGTGAAAACTCAGATTTGTATCGTGGATAATCAAATAAATTTGCTAGATTAAAAAAAAAGATTAGTTATCTTTATAATAGTAAAATTTCATACCCAGTTCACTCCTAATTTTCATTTGTAGTAAATTAATGCATCGATTTAATCTGCCATTTAAAACGTGGTTCATTACACATCTGCGATGATCTTAATGTAAAACAAGCAGTGGAGGAATAACATCAAAGTAGAGGGAATAACATTCATCTTCATTTGGAAGATGGTTTTAGAACTTGGTATAACATTTTCGACGTATGATTTTTTTATGTTTAATTATTTCAGAGACTGAATTGTCTTGTTCTTAGACCATGGGCTTAAGCGGTTGCCTAGCGACCGACCAAGTTTTTGGCACAGGGCCAGGATTCGATCCATTGCCCGGATTCCTAGTATTCAATTTACCAACAGAACGTTCCCTTCCCTGAATAGGCTATGGCCGTGAGATGTGAACTTTTTATAAAAAAAAAAGTAATGTATTGGAAATAATTACCTTATTATTATTTCTTATTATATTATTCATTATTATTATTATTATTCGATTATTATTTTATTATCATTTTATTATATTTATTTACCGTGGGATTTATAGTATTATATATATATAATATATATATATATATATATATAGTGAATATATATATATATATATATAATATATATATATATATACGCGTTAATATATATATATACTATATATATATATATTATATATATATTATAAATATATAGTATATATATATATATATTATATACTAATATTATATATATTATATATATATATATATCGGTATATATATATATATATATATATATATATATATATATATAATATATATATAATATAAATTATATATATATATATTATATATATATATATATATAATATATATATATATATATATATATATAAATTTTAATATTTACCGTATATATATATATATATATATATATATATATATATATATATATATATATATAATATATATATATAATATATATATTATTATATATATATTATATATAATATATATATATATAGCAAATAATTACAAACAAAAGAAAATTTTAACAAAGTGTTTAAAAAAAATAAAAATTAATTATGGTATAACTTTTATATTTATTTTATGTCTTTTATTATGCAATTATCTTTGTAATATACAATAAAATAATTCTCCCATATTAAATATTTAAAAAAAAGAAAATCCATGAAACAAGTCGTTTAACTTAAAACCAATTAAAAATCCAAAAAAAGAAGTTGGTCCTCGGATAAGAAAGCTTCGAAAGATAAAATGAAAGAAAAAGAAAAAAAAAAATGAAACGGAAGAACGGCTGAGAGGTAGGGCTTGAGGAGCCGGAAGCTGGAGCCGCAAGGTTTTGAGTGAGAGCCGGAATCGGGACGCAAAATAGAGACGCTGCTCCGGATTCGGCCAAATACAAAATTAAGTAATTATAATATTTGTTTACTACAGGTTTATATATATATATATATATATATATACTATATATATATAGTTTTATATATATATATATTATATATATAAAATATATAAAAATATATAATATATATAGTTATATATATATATATATATATTATATTATATATATATATATATATATATATATATATATAATATATATATATATATAATATATATATATAGATATATATATTCTCTTTTTTCAAGAAATTTGATTATGTATGATTTCTTATTAAATAATAAAAAAGGTTCTATACTTCTATTGATAACTTTAATCAATTAAGGTTTAATATCTCTAGAAAAATCATGTCAACTAAACCAAAATCGAAACACCTCATGTGCTGGATTATTTTACTCGTCTGAAAGAATAGAAGAAAGATTCTTAACATTTTGTCAAGAAGAAATATTTTACCACAGTTGAATGGGAAACAAGTCAGTTCGATCATGCATCAAAGAGTTTATCGAACCACCAGTTACTCAGGGCCAACAATAGTATCTACTGGACCTTTTAAATTAAGCGACACTTAAAACGGCTATCATCCAGACATTGCCGCAATTGTTAAAAAGAAAGGGAAGCAAAAGCTGTTTCCAGGATAAACCTTTTTTTCAAAAACTCAGACAAAAAGTGGATACTTTTTTAAATTGTCAAAAACTTGTCTGTCTATGTTCAGTGAAAAATTCAAAATACCATTTACATTATAATTATTTTAAAATATCGACCCAATTACATTTTTTTTGTAATTACAAGTTAATAGCACTGTGCGGAGGACATGCTTCGAAACTTGGAAGTTCTCTTTAAACGACGGGAAAATAAATATTCGTAAAATAGTTTAAGAAGCAGGATAAAAAAAAAAAATTCAACTTAAAATTGCTTAAAGGGACGCTTCGTGCATTTAAAAAGGCATGCTTGGCACAAGGAAAAAGCTTAATTATTTTGCAAAAAAAATATTAGATATGTGGACAAGATAAAAAATAAATATTACCAAAATGTTGTCAGTAAGAGAATACAAATTCAAACATTTCAGCCAATATATCCAAGAACTTGGTATTGACGTTTAAAAAGATTTCAAACATAATTAGAACAAGTAAATTAGCTAATGTTTACGAACGCATCAAACGATGATCAGTACAAATGAAAAATATAAATAAGGACATCATGAGAATAAAGGAACAGGAAGCTGGTAAATGTGATAATGATTTTATTGAATAATCCAAAACGAAGAAGGAATAGTGTTTTCAGAAATGAACTGGGATAAAAACTATCAAAAGACTATGTTTCGATGACGTTAACATTGCAAACAAGAGGTGTGTTCATACTTTACAGTTAGCAGTTTGTGATGGTCTCCGCAATACTCATACAGTAAATCTTATAATCAAGGAGAGACTAACAGCAAAAGCAGCACGTAGCCCCAAATAATTAAATGGAAGTTTTTAACGGCGACAAGCATGGCAAAGATTCTGTGCAATCTTTAGATTCTAGCAGACAAGATTTAGGAAGTACAAGTGTCCCATGCATCTGGTAAAGCAATCTGTTAACATGTAAAAAGACATATATTAGTATGATGTGGACTGCAGGTAACTCCTGAACTTCTATCTCCTATTTGTCAGTGGAAACAAATCGAAACCCTCAAAGAATTATTAAAACATCCATACTTTACAACAAATTTTTTTTTATAGAGATTGGAATTTAGCAAATGACAAATATTTCCATGGAAAAGGAAAGAATGTTAAACTTAAAAACAAAATATTTTTGTCGTCCACAGTTCAAAATCTTCCTCAGAACTGAAAATTGATATTAAAAGCTAGAATGCTCTTATGAGAACTAGGGACTTACAATGACTCCCGCTACGAACAGAAAATCTGGTGTCAGAGTCAGTAGTTCAGCTAGTTCAGGAATGCTCCCTTGTGGTCTCTTGTCAGATGAAGAAGTAAAATTTCACAAATTGGAGCATGCAGAAAAGCGATTGAAAAAGACAATCTACCATTAAAAAACTTTCAACCTAAAAATCAACTAAAATAATTTACAAAAGTAGAATTCCAATAAATCATTGGAGAAATATGACAAAATCAACCGGAATCAAAGTTAGCAATTAAGAGATAATCCCTAGTTATCCTAAAATTTTGCAAGAAGCCGCTTACACAATTAAGCTTTGCCTCCTAGGATCAAGTGAATGTTGAGAGGTATTTCTCTGCTTTTAGAAATAATTAAATGGCAATCTAAGAACATCATTATAAGGGATTTTATTGAAGAAAAAGTTTTATTTTAAAGGAAATAATTCATTTGAGATAAGTTGTATATATACATATGTTCAGGCAGTTCAAAGAAAGAAAATTATTAATATTTAGGAGAGAAAGTGAATTATATAGTATATATTTTATTAATATAACTTTCATTTTTTTAATTAAAAAATCATGATTTTGAGATAAAATTATATATAATCATTATATATATATATATATATATATTATAATATATATATATAATATATATATATATATATATATATTATATATATTATATAATATATATATATATATATATATAGTATATTATATATATTTAAAATTTTAATAAAATTAATTACGTAACTGTACAGGCAGTTCATCTTTCAAAGAGGAATTATATTAAACTTTAGTATGATACTAAAATCTTTTTTAATTCTTAAAAATCTATTTTCTAATAAAATATTTTACAATTTCGAATTCTAAGTAATATAGATGTCATTATAAAACATTCATTTCATCATACACTAAAAGTTATGACGAGAGAATAAATGATTTTATGTGTAAATGGAGAAGAATTATAAATGGAAGCCGGAACCGAAGTTCAAACAACTTTAAAAATGCAGAGCCGGAGTAGAGAGCCGGGGGCATTTTTAAATTGCCGGAATCGAGCTGGCAATTTTTTAAAATTGGCCGAGCGGAAAAAAATTAACCGGCTGCGAGACTGCGGACACGAACTACATTAAAACAACTTTTTAAGTGGAGGAAACTGTACAAAAGGTAACGAAACAGCAACTCCTCCATTATATATATATATATATATATATAATATAATATATAATATATATATATATATATAATTATTATATATATATATATATATATATAGTAATATATATATATATATATATATATATATAATATAAGGCAACTCCATATACTCGGGGTGCCGTGCTTTAGCACGAAGGTTAACATTATAGAACGATCGATCTCCTTTACAAATTTCATAATGTTACGATAATATTCTCTTAATTTTTTTTTTCAAAAATTGCCAAATGAAAGAAAGTATTACATATAAATATTTAAGATAGTACAGTTGAAACAACAAAGTGTAGAATCCTCGCGATAAAAAATTGCAATTTTCAATCCATTTTAAAAAAAGTGACTGCCTCGTTTTTTGGGGGGCTCCAAATCGATAGCGATTTGTGTATGTGTGAACATATTCAACTTAGCCTATAAAATTGTTTATATTGCCTTTAGGCATCTCTTAGCTTCATTTGACATTGCCCACACGGCAAGAGGTTGCCATTCTCTTTACGTATAAATAAGGTGAGTCCTTTAAGTTAAGTCGTATATATATATATATTATATATATTATATATATATATATTATATATATATTATATATAATATATATATATATATTATATTATTATATTATATATATAAAGTTTCATGGGTGCAAATAAATGTTTTTTTTTTAATTTATTTTTCATATATATTATAATGATTAACTAACAATAATTTTATTGAGCAGTAAGAGGATCAAAAATATTTAAATAATAAAAAAAAGGGAATTTATTTAATAATAACGCATACTTTTTTTAAGAATTACGTTTGCAGCGCCCGAGCCACAGCGAAGCTCGGGATTATTTTTCGCAAGTGCAAAATCTTACCTGAAAAAATGAGAAACAGTGTTACAGCAAAGTTGATTCATGTAGGAAAGGTCGAAATTTACTGCATCGATCGATCAATATGGGTTAGGTTTATTTTACTACATCGTCGATTCCGATATAGGTTTTAGGTTGCGTTTACTTTGGCCCTCTAAGTTCAAGGTTTATGATATGTTTTGTATGTATTCAAACATCTATATATTGAAAACAAAACCTCGAAAAAGCATTATTTATTTACCCTACTGAATTTTTTCACTCGTGTAGCACTACAAAGCTGTTATCATTTCCGTGCAAAATCAACGTTTTTTCTTACTTTATCAATTAATTTTTAATAGTTTCATATTTCGTATATTTCCCGTTCACAACTTAATTAATTGCTAGCATCATATACTAACAATATATGAAAAAAAAAAGTTAAAAAAAAACTTATTTATTCTTGCAACCATGAAACTATATAAGGTCATATATATATATATAATATATATATAATATAATATATATTATATATATATATATATATATATATATATATATATATATATATATATTATATATATATATATATTAATATATATATATATATATCATATATTATATATATATTATATATATATATATATATATATATATATATATATATATATATAATACATATAATATATATATATATGTAAAGGAGAGGATATACGGGGGTTTCAACCAATGTAAACCTTCAACACTGAAAAATGGGTTGAACCCCGGGCTTGTATATCCAATCCTTTGTGGTTCACAATTTATTATTGTGATCGTTATAATCCTAAAGCTGAATAAATTTTATGAGGTAATAAATTTAATGAAAACAACTTAAAGGAAAAATTTAGGAAAAATGGTGAAGAATTCTTAAGAACTATACCTTTGATGGTCTAAACACAACTTCTTAATTCTGGTGTGCTATCACTCATCAAAAATGGCCAGTCCTTCTGAAAAAGAGAGCAGTAGACTTTCGTCTAGGCCAGATCACATCATCACAGGACCCTAAAGGATTCTGCTTGACAAGCGTGTGCGTCAAAGGTGTTGTAAGTTGGTTCACAGACAACTGATGTAATATGTTGGTAAGTATTTTAAGGTTAAGTTCTTTTTAGGAGGGATAGAGAAGAAGTATATTGAAGAATTTAGGATTACTAAGAGACGAATAAAACTCTATGTTTATTTAGGCTGAGTTATAGACAGCAGTGAAATATTAGCTCGATAACCACAAAGTGGGAAAGTTATGTCGCTAATATATATATTCTACTGGTTTCATGTTATTTACAGAAAGGTTCATTAGTTTGCTTTGTTATTGGAATTGGTTCGGTACAATTTATAGCAACACGAATTTATAAATTATGGTTTAAATAAATTGTTAACACCGTAATCAATCCTCTTTGGTTAGTTCTAGTCTTTTATTAATTAGTGGTCGATGATTTTTACTTAACTTTTATTTCTTTGCAGGTTAAGAATGTCCATCATGACAACACTGAAGAGTTTTTAGGATATATCCAATATTTGGTAAGTCTTTTTCCTTTTCAGATATGGAACACTATTAGCACAAAACAGGCTTTTCACAATAGGTAGTTTCACAACGTTCAGTATTTTTTATCTCTATGTAGATGATGTCCCATAAGGCTTTTCAATTTGCAACAATTTCAGGCAATACAAATTCAGGAGCAAATATTTTCAAGGGAGTCAAACACAAATTCCAGGAAAAAAAAAAAAACCTGGCAAACATAAATCAAATTAGTCGTCATATAGGCATTGTCTTTGTTTTTAACTAAGTTAAACCCAAAAGCAGCACCATGATAACAATTTAACATGTTTGCCATTTTTCATTAATTAATATTTTCATTTATAAATGCAATTATGGATTTGGAAAAAACCTACCCCTTTAACTTCGTAGTAAGTAGAAGGAGGGGTTTTTTCTTCTTATTTATTCAGTATATTTAGATCAGAAGGGAGCCGTACTCCTCAGCATAAGGTATTAATTGTGACACAGCAGAATTGTGGATACAGATGAACCAGTCAACTGTAAATATAATATTACGGTTTTTTAACTTTTAGCACTACCTAATAACGTTTTTATAAGTTATACTTTCTTATATAGTAATTTAATAGTAATTAAGATTATAAATAATTTAAACTATATTATTACGTTTAACACTGACCTGCAATTGTTCCAATATGGTGTTACACCAGAGATATTTTATTACTTCAAAACTAATATTTACTTTTACAGAATTTGGAAAAATAATTTTATAACATATAAATATACATCCAACTGAAAAGAGACAAATAAAGTAATATTCTGAATTGTTCCCAATTGTGGAACATAATAAAATAAACATAAAAAAAACAGCATAAACTCTAAAAAAAAACTGGAACACTTCTTTGTGATCCAAGGCCGATTTTTATAAAAGATAAAAAAAAAGAAAAATGAATGAGACCAATGGTCACCTTCACATCCCTCCCTGATAAGCTTAAGCCCCCCACCTTAATTTTCTGCACTATATAACCAAGTTATATGGTGGAGCTCATCGTATCCCATGAATATTTCTTTTATAAACATCGGCAAAACAAAATAAACAAAGGCAAAATTCAACTAAACAAAACAAATAAATAATTCTTTACAATTTTTCAACAAAATTGAACCAATTCCAAAAATAAGAGTATAATTCCATAAATCAACAAAATACAAAAACAAAATACATAAGATCATTTCATAATATCTTAACACATTATTTTAATAACATATCAAGCATATAATTCCAGTAGTATTACAATGTTAATGATAGTACAGCATATAATTAATAATATAATAATTAAATAATTAATAATATCATCACAAATCATATCACAATATTTCAAAACATCATAAACTTTATTACAATAGAATATCTTACAATATAATTGATATGTAACAACTACAAAATGTAATAGGAACAGATTTACTTTTTCTGTTATTCAAATACAAAATAAACAGTACAAAATCTTTTTGCAAAAATACAAAATATAAAAGTAGAAAAATAAAAGGTAATTTTATTATAAATTTGCAGTTCATTCTTTTCGAATACCTCTTTCCTTATTCCATTCTTGCAGAACTAAATCCTCTTTTGGTTTTCCATTTACTTGTCATTATTATTATTACATAATTTATTATTTGTTCTTCGGCGGTGGCAAAGAAGAAAGTCTACTATGAGTACCTTTCTCTTTTCATAATATACAATATACAAAAAAAAAAGATCAAAAGATTTTTGTTTGATCCATGATTTTCTTTTTTTTTTTTTTTTTACATTTATAACCAACTTCATTCAGGTGTTGTAGTGTAAAGAAAGAATATGGGCTTGTCATCGTCTCGCAGCAAAAAAAAAGAAGAAAACAAAAAAATAGATTAGTAACAAATATTGGAAATTTTATGACACCAGTCTTTCATGGGCTCATAAAAGTTTTAGTCTGTAGTATCTATAGTATCTAAAGTTTGGTATCAAAATCAAATCTAGATTTATTTTAAAAATATCAGAAAATAAAAATATCTATATATAGCAACATCTCTGACTAGCTCTACCTATAAATAGTAGCTTCTAGTTTTGGTCCAACATTTTCTATCTAACTATTAACTAATAGTCTTACTTAAAATTACAACGCACAAGCATACTTTTATCAGATAGGAGAGATAGGAAAGTGTGAACGGAAATAAAGAAGTCAGAGAGGTTCAGAAGAAGGGACAGTGACAGAGGGACATAGGTCCAGAATCTGGAGTACAAAAGGGGACAAGGGTATATTTATATAAAAAAAACTTTTCAAATTTATACTTTCCCATTGTTTTCCAAGTTCGAAGAAGTACTTGAAACTTCATGAATGACGCTGAGATCATTTCCATCTTCGGAAGTGAGCTGGATCTCCGTCTTCATTAAATAATTATAATGAATGCCCCCAAGGCATTTAAGATAACATGGTTCATTAGACAGTTGTGCACCATGTATCAGTGGTTGTTTTTGATTATAAAAGATGTGAACTGGTGTTTTAAAAAGTTCCGTAAAGGCAGTAACAACCTCGGGAATAGGCAATTGACCAGGGAACATCAAGAGTCTAAGCTTTTTCTTCATCTGTTTCCCCAGCAACTTATATTTAACAGGATGGCTCTGTAATTCTTTGGCGATGACTTCCCTTATTTCAAGATGTCTGTCTATGGTGTTATATACGAACATGGAAAAACACTTAAAAAGGGAATCTCCCCCTCCAGCTATTTCTATTTGGAAATATCCAGTAGGGATAAATTCTATGGCTGCACTGTTGAAACATGGTTCTAAATTTACGTCTGCTATGGGGGAACGCGAAAGGGCATCCGCCACTATGTTTTGTGTTCCAGCAATATATCGGATGTCGAAATCATATTCATACAATTCCTCCATAGTGCGTGCCAACCTTCCATCAATAAGGCTCATGTTTTGGAGATAGATGAGAGGCATGTGGTCAGTGAAAATAATGAATTTCACCCCTCGAAGAAATGGTCTTAAGGACTTGACTGCCCAGCGCAATGCAGTCAATTCCTTATCAATGACTCCATAATTATGTTGAGCTCCACTGAAAGTCATTGAAAGTCATTGATATGAATGCAATTGGCCTTCGTTCGTCATTCTGAACTTGGGACAAACATGCACCCGCACCAATCTCTGAAGCGTCTACGTGTAACTCCAATGGTGATGCTCCGGGGCTATGGTCTGGAAACCCTAATACACGAGGGTTTGTCAATGAGTCTTTTAATTTTTCAAAGGCCTCTTGGCATTCCGGAGACCACTTGATTGTCTTACTTCCAGTCTGGCACGACAAGGGTTTGCTTATTTGGGAACAATGGGGGATATGCCTACGATAAAAATTTATCATTCCCAGGAACTGCCGGAGGTGCTTTACAGTGGACGGAACTGGAAAATCTAAAGCTCCTTTTACGTTCTTCTGGAGTGGAAGTATACCTCTATGAGACACATGGTGACCCAGAAACTCAACTTCAGTTCGACAAAGATGAGTTTTGGTAGGTTTCAGCTTGTATCCATTGGTTTCTAAAGCTGAAAGAACCTGGTCCAATGTTTTTAGGTGATCTTCGACTGTTTTGCTGAGAATGATGATGTCATCAACGTACACCATTACTTCTGACCAAGGCAACTCCTCCAAGGCAAGCATCATGCCTCTTTGAAAAGTGGCTGGGCCATTCTTCACTCCAAAGGGCATTTTTAAATATTCGTATTGGGCGAATGGAGTAGAAAAAGCTGTCTTCTCCACACTGTCAGGTTCCATAGCTACCTGATAATACCCACGGACGAGGTCTATGGTGGAAAAATAGTAGTTCCCATGCATGTTATAAATCATGTCTATGAGGTTGGGGAGAGGGAACGAATCCGTTTTGGTTACCGCGTTCAGTTTCCTATAATCGATACAGAGACGCAACTTTCCATCCGGTTTTCGTACGGGAACCACAGGAGCTGAGTAGGGTGACTTACTTGGACGGATGATATCTTGCTCCAGCAATTCTTTACACTGCAGCTCTATCTCCTGGGCCAAAGGTCCTTGAAACCGACGAACCGGGAGGCGTACGGGTCGAGAACTTTCTACTTCGATAGTGTGAGTTATGTTGGTGGCCACTCCCACATCGTGGTCACCAAAACTAAGAACGTTTTTATATTTCATTAGGACAGCTATAAGGTCTTGTTTTTGGTGTTCATTAAGAGGTATATTTTGAAAACAAAAAGCCTCCTTCAACGTCTCTGCATTCCAGTTATCCCGGCGGCATGAAGTATCTCCAGCGGGTACCGGATCTATGGAGTAAATGTTTATGGGAGGACAATCTTTTTCACTAAGGGAGAAAAGTTTCCCCAAAACGGTATTTTTTCTGAAAAACTTTGTTTTGTAGGAAGGATTCAAAACAGCGATCTGGTCCGCGGAGTCCATATTTAACACTCCTGATACAGGGATGATGTCTTTCATGTTGTTTCCCTGAAAACCCGCCACGTCCAAAGAACCGTTTGAGGTTTTAACCGTTGAGAGGGTTTTAACCTTTACCATTTTGGCTGAAAAGGGGGGAATGCAAATGGGATAAACATTGACACATTTATAGAAAGGAATCGAAAGGCTAAGATCATTAGCTATAGGTCCATATTTATTCCCTGACCTATGTACAAGAGTTCTGTTTGTAAGATCTGGGAGAAGATCATTTTCTTTTAAAGCTACGGCTCCCAATACTAAGGGAGCAGGCATCATTTCACCAGGTATTATCAGGAAGATGACAGGTTTAGTAACATAATCCACATCAGGGAAATATAAGGGGGTTTCTACGTAACTGTCAACAGGTATTACATGATCTTTGATCAGTCCACTTACGGCCTGTATGCCAATGTCTGAAGATGAGTGTAGAGTTAGATTCTTTACATCATTTTTGATGATATCAGTACCCATCAGGCTAACTCCAGCTCCATTGTCCACCATGCAACCGTATGATCCGGAACTATGGAGGCTGAATGATACTGCAATGATCAATGGATCTGTAAGAGGATATTTCACATTGGCTTTAACTGTACAGGCTTGACGATCCAACTGCGCAGATGACTGTGTAGGTGTTTCAGCAATAGACACAAGTGTTTCAGCAAATTTTACTTTTTTGTTCAGCCCCTTTTTCAACTGTCCGTCATTTGTGTGTGAGTCACTCACCGAATCTTTCTCCACCAGGGGACTCAACGCTGGGGAGACTGGTAATTTAAAGGTTGTGCCTGGGCCTCTTCAATTCCCTTACACTGACCCTCATAATGGGACTTCAAACAATAGTCACACGGGTCCCGAAAAGGCCGTTGTGGAGGCGGGGCGTAACTAGACTGCGCCTGTGGGGGCTGAGACTGTCGTTCTAATTTTTCTGCGTTATCCCGAGATATTTTTTTCAAAGAACTATTAATATATTCTTTGGTTTCTCTAGGAACTGAAGGTTCTGGGATTGGAGTTTCGTTATCAGGAGTACGCTTAGGACACCTAATGCCAGGGTGAGGACCGCGGCAAAAAGGACAAATAATACTACGTCTATTAGTAGGGGGTGATGGGGACTTTCTGTAAGAGCGACACTCCGTCCTAATATGACCAGGCTTTTTGCAATAACTGCAAATACCTAAATATTTATAGCAGTTTTTCATTATGTGGCCAGTCTTTTCACAATAGTCGCAAAGAAGTTGTTGTCGATCTATTATTTTAGTTCGTTCCGAATTACGACTTCGAGCATCGGAAGGTTTAGTAGGAACGGCACTATGACGGTTATAATTTTTTTTCTGCTGAGTCGGTTGCTGATTTTCTATAGTCTTACTATTTTCTCTTTTTTTCAAAGTATCCTCCCACTTTGGATACATGACTGAGTTTATTTGGATTACTGAATCCACACTCTCATTGAGATCTTCAATAGGACGTTCTTTACTTCGGCGTCGAGATGAGGGCTTCTCTACGATTTCATCAGTGGTGGCTTGAGCGATAGAATTCGGGAATACATTATTTTCAGTTTCCAGCGAATCGGCAAAGTTGACGATTTTTTCCCACGGTGTTCGACGAATTCCGTCCAATTCTTGCATTTTCATATATTCTCGGACGCTTTTCTCAATATATGGGGGTAAGCTGCACAAAAAAGCTGTGCGCAGCGAATCATGCTTTCGCATGTCAATCCCACGATATGCACGTCTAGCAAGTCGTTCAAGACGTAATGCATACATCCGAATAGATTCGCCTGGGACTCTATGAGCAGCGTGATACGCTTGTGTTTTGTACTCTCGTTTCCTTTTCTCCTCATCTTCATACCAAACTACAAGAGTATCCCTGACTGAGAAATAATTACGGTCGTCTTTTGTTAACAGCTTATATAATTTCAGAAACTGACCTTCTAACTGACGACCCAATAATCTTAACCATTGCTGAGGACTGTTGGGATAATGTAAGCTGCAATAGTCTTCAAAGTCTTTGAGATATACAATGAGGTCTTGCTCGGCCTCATATTTGTATTTCCCAGGGTCAACGACCTTTAATTTCTGGGAATTTTTCAGAAGCTGTACGAGTATCAGGATGGCTTCTTGCATCATGTCTATTTTCTGTTTCATTTGAGGTCCTGAATACATATCAGGCTCATCATCAGAATTGTAGTTTCTTTGATTATTTCGTGGCGGTGGCGGTGGCGAAGGTGAATTTCTTGACGTAGGTATTCCAGATCTATACTCATTCGAGTGCTGTCTCAAATCCCTATGTTTTTCAGGTTTACTGCTATAATCCTTTCTATACTTAGGCAACGGGTCTTCTGCGAGCAAAGTTTTCTTCGCAAAGGCATTGGGCCTCTCACCGACATGAGTAAGTAACCCATGCTTATTTTTTCTACTATCTATATTCAAGTTTCTTTGTTCAGGTTCTTCCTCAAACGAGGAATTATCATCATCTTCTTCATCTTGGCTTGAATTCTGTTCCATATATATTTCTTCGGCTACTTGCTTTTGTTTCTGTAATCTTTTATTCAGAGTCTGTAATTCTTTGAGGGTAAACATTTTATCTTCGATGGGTTTACTATCTTCTACTGTTTCTAAAGTATCCATTATTTCTTTAACAGGGAGCTTGCTCCGTTTGTCGTAAGCTATGTTCCTAGGAGTAGCTAAGTTCAAAGCTTCCAATGATATGCCAGCTTGCATTGGAACGTTCGTTTTCTGGATTGCTCCGGTAGCCTTTGTGCTTTCTTTTCTACCATTTTTACCAAGAAGGTCTAAGTTATCCTTCGGTAAGGGTTTATTTGCTTTACCGTTGGACATTTTTACTACCTATCCTATAGATGAGCTAGTACTGAGTGCTAATTAATTCACGAAAAAGAAAGGGCGTACAGAAACGCAATGACAATGTGTAAAGAGACGACGAAAATAGTGAACCAAGTCACAATGTGTGCGCGGCGGCTTATCAAACGAGAGACCAATCAGGGTCCCTGTTCGGGCGCCAAATAAATTTGTGTATATATGTAAAGGAGAGGATATACGGGGGTTTCAACCAATGTAAACCTTCAACACTGAAAAATGGGTTGAACCCCGGGCTTGTATATCCAATCCTTTGTGGTTCACAATTTATTATTGTGATCGTTAGAATCCTAAAGCTGAATAAATTTTATGAGGTAATAAATTTAATGATAACAACTTAAAGGAAAAATTTAGGAAAAAAAAAGTGGTGAAGAATTCTTAAGAACTATACCTTTGATGGTCTAAACACAACTTCTTAATTCTGGTGTGCTATCACTCATCAAATATGGCCAGTCCTTCTGAAAAAGAGAGCAGTAGACTTTCGTCTAGGCCAGATCACATCATCACAGGACCCTAAAGGATTCTGCTTGACAAGCGTGTGCGTCAAAGGTGTTGTAAGTTGGTTCACAGACAACTGATGTAATATGTTGGTAAGTATTTTTAGGTTAAGTTCTTTTTAGGAGGGATAGAGAAGAAGTATATTGAAGAATTTAGGATTACTAAGAGACGAATAAAACTCTATGTTTATTTAGGCTGAGTTATAGACAGCAGTGAAACATTAGCTCGATAACCACAAAGAGGGAAAGTTATGTCGCTAATATATATATTCAAATAGTTTCATATTCATTATTAGGTCAGATAGGTTCATTAGTTGGTTTTGTTATTGGAATTGGTTCGGTAGAATTTATAACAACAACATGAATTTATAAATAAATTATGGTTTCAATAAATTTTTAACACCGTAATCAATTCTCTTTTGTTAGTTTTAGTCTTTTATTAATTAGTGGTCGATGATTTTTACTTAACTTTTATTTCTTTGCAGGTTAAGAAAGAATGTCCATCATGACAACACTGAAGAGTTTTCAAAATCTATATCCAGTATCTGGTAAGTCTTTTTCCTTTTCAGATATGGAACACTATTTAGGCACAAACCAGTATTTTCACAATAAGTACTTCCCACGATCGGTAAGTTTTATCTCTATGTAGATGATGTCCAATAAGGAACTTCGATTTGCAACCGTTTCAGATAAAAAAAAAATCCAGGAGAAAAAAAAAACCTGGCAAACATAAATCAAATTAGTCCTCATATAGGCATTGTCTTTGTTTTTAACTAAGTTAAACCCAAAAGCAGCACCATGATGACAATTTAACATGTCTGCCATGTTCCATTAATTAATATTTTCATTTATAAATGCAATTATGGATTTGGAAAAAACCTACCCCTTTAACTTCGTAGTAAGTAGAAGGAGGGGTTTTTTCTTCTTATTTATTCAGTATCTTTGGATCAGAAGGGAGCCGTAACTCCTCAGCATAAGGTATTAAGTGTGACACAGCAAGAATTGTGGATACAGATGAACCAGTCAACTGTAAGTATAATATTACGGTTTTTTAACTTTTCGCACTACCTAATAACGTTTTTATAAGTCATCCTTTCTTTAATAGTAATTAAGATTATAAATAATTTAAACAATATTATTACGTTTAACACTGACCTGCAATTGTTCCAATATGGTTTTACACCAGAGAGTTTTTATTACTTCAAAACTAATATTTACTTTTACAGAATTTGGAAAAATAATTTTATAACATATAAATATACATCCAACTGAAAAGAGACAAATAAAGTAATATTCTGAATTGTTCCCAATTGTGGAACATAATAAAATAAACATAAAAAAAAACAGCATAAACTCTAAAAAAAAACTGGAACCTTCTTTTGTTGATCAAGGTCCGATTTTTTTATAAAGAATAAAAAAAAAAAGAAAAATGAATGAGACCAATTGGTCAGCCTTTCACATTATATATATATATTATATTATATATATATATATATATATTATATATATATATATATATATATATATATATATTATATATATATTATATATATAATATAATTATCGTATATCCAAACTCGATATATTGATATAGTTCGATATATCGAGATATCGATATTTTGGCTCGAAAAATTGAATTTTACGCAATATATATAATATATATATATATTATTATATATAGAATATATAATTATATATATATATATATATATATATTATATATATATATCTATTATATTATATATATATATATCATAGTTAATCACTCACTATTTTCAGTTTCAAAGTTAATTTTTCTTTTACTTTTGTTTTAGGCTATGTTAGGTTAGTTAGGTTAGGTTAGGTTTTAGGTTTAGGTTAGGTTAGGTTAGGTTAGGTTACGGTTAGGTTTATGGTTTAGGTTAGGTTAGGTTAGGTTAAGGTTAAGTCGATGAACTAACCTAACCTAACCTAAAATTAACCCCTAACCTAACTTAACTAACCTAACCTAACAAATTAAAACAAAAATTAAAGAAAAATATCTGAAACTGAAATTAAGTGAGTGATTATATTATATATATTATATATATATATATATACTATATATAATATATCTATATATATATTATATATATATATTATATTATAAATATAAATAGATATATATATATACATATAGATATTCAAATGTTTGAATTTTAATTTAATTTATCAGAATTTTCATTTTTCATAACACATTTAAAGTTAATATATACGTAACTTATAAACAAATATTTCATTTTTGAAAAATTATTTTATGTTAAATTTAGCTGAAGCCAATGCCACTCTTGCGTGTTCGAACAGACTGTTCTTATAAAGATGGGTAACAACGATATCGGATAACTTTCGATTATCGGAAAAAAACAATCAATATCTGATAACATTACCTCAAACCGGACAATTATTTTTATTTTTTTTTATCTCTTTATATATTCCTGGAAGGCAGCCTCACTACTCTAAGTTTTTCAACTTGTAGCTCCGGCTTTTATTTTTTTATAGTAAAAATCGCTAAAATGTCATGCATGTGAGACCATAACTTAGTTATTAAGGTATGTGGATGGTTTGGGTATCATATATTATTTTTTTTGACTAAGCCAAATTGGTGGATTTTAGTTACAGTAATTAGACAAGCCCTAGGGTGCTTTGTGGATTTTCATGAGCATGTTTTGGTTGGTGTGTTGACTGGGACAGTCTCGATAGGTCCATGTTTCTTCTTTATGGAATTTTTTGCTTGATCCGTTCTTATGTATTCTTCAATTCTTCTTGTGTTGCTTGAAATATTTAGCTTCTATTCCTTGTGAGTATCTGCAATAGCCTTTATTTGCTTGCAGTATCTCCTAATTTTCTATTTTTCTTATTATTTGGCTTTGTTCAGCCTAGCTTCTATATTTGCAAGCCCTTTTTCTTGCCGCACCCTTTCTTCTGCTTTTCTCAGCAGTTTTCTTATCAATTGCATTTCTTTGCTTTTTCTTCACTTGTACTATTTTGGTAAATTTTAGTAAAACCACAGTTGGTGTTCATACAGTATGAATTTTCTTATTTTTTATTTCTTTTTATTTAAGTTCCTTTTTATTTTTTTTTATATTTTAATAGAAAATATAACATATTCCCCTTCTTGCTAAGAATGTTAAGTTTTCTCATTATTCTTAGTTTCCTTAGTTTATAATTCTCTTGACTACTTGTTAGAGTCCTGCACTTTCTCTCAGCAAGATCAATTTTGTTATTGGTCTTTTCAAAACTGTTGTACTGTAACCCGTAAGTCTTAGTGTTGCTTTTTCATTGTTTCCATTGTAAGATTTTGAACCCTAAGCTAGGGCCTAGACATTAAGAAATTAAGACATTAAGAATATAGGGACAAAAAGCCACATGGGCCTTCGAGACTGTCCGTCAACCCACTACCCAAACGTGCTCATGCAAATCCACAAAGCACCCTAGGGCTGTCAATAACTTGTTAACTACAAATCCACCAATTTTGGCTAGTCAAAACTAATGATATAATAAATAGATACCAAACCATCTACATGCATTAATAACTAAGTTATTGTCACACATGTGCCATCTAACTATAACTATATCACAACTAAAAACTCGCCAATTTGGCTTCGTCAATATATTATTTGATCCCAACCCATCCAAAAACGAATCTAACCTTTTCCTAAATGTTGCAATCGGTCATCACTCAAACAACCTCCTTGGCAGACTATTTCCAAAATTTAACAACCTATTACTGAATGTATTTTTCTTATATCAAGATGGCATGCTTTCTTTCTTAATTTTCTTATTATGCGCCTGGTCACCTGTCCATGTTCTACTCTGAAAAATTTATTTGATCTCTGTATTATCAAAAGATGTAAATATTTTGTAGACTTGTATCATCGTCCCCTCTGAGAATCGCCTTTCTACAGAAAACATTAACTCCTTCAAAGCTCTCCTCATAGTTCTTACCTTCAAACCCAGAATCATCCTTGTTGCTCCTAGGGGGCGTTGCACTCCCTCTAGCATATCTAAGTCTTTCTTTAAATAAGGGGCGAATACTTGTGCACAATACTCTATTAAATGCTAACATAGTTATTATACAGTTTACTTTTGACCTCCTTGCTCTTGTAACAACATTGCGATTTATTATATTGCCCAGCATCTTATTAGCTTTATTTCTAGCTTTCACAACCACTGATTAGCTACTTTCAGATTACTGCTTATAATTACATCTAAATCTTTTTCTTTGTCCAAAGACTCATCAAGTCAATCCCCATTCACATCGTAGTTAAATCTTTTATTTGAGTAACCTAAGTGAAGAACCTTACACTTTTTACTATTAAAATTCATTTGCCACATATCTGCCCACACAAGAAGCTTATCAAGATCATTTTAAACCTTTATACATCCATCATTATTCCTTACCGAGGTATCCACTTTGGTATCTCCTGCAAACTTGGAAACCTTGCATTTAAGTCCCTTGTCTAAATTATTTATACATAATATATGAAGAACAGCCACTTGACCTAAAATATCGTTACAGACCATAAACATATGTCTCCTCGTTTTCATTAATAAATAGTCTTCTATCAACCACTCTTTAATCCAACATGTACCACTCCACCTATACAACAATTGCAATAACTTTTTTCATCAGCCTTTATGTGGGGGAACCCTTATCAAAAGTCTTTACTAAAGTCTAAAGTAACAATATCACTGGATCCTCTCGGTTCGATACAGTCAGTAATGTATTCCATATTTTAAAGGTTTCTCTGACATGACCTACCCTTTCTGGAAACCGTGCTGGGAGTCATACAATACCTTTTTATCTTCTAAATATTTCTCTATATGACCTTTCATATGCATTGTCCAGAACCTTTAAAGGCAGAAATGTTAAGCCTAACTGGCATATAATCTTCCCAATCTTCCTCGGGAATTTTGCTTCGCTTAGGTCAACAACACTATGCATTTTCAGTCATCTGGTACTCACCAAATGCTATAATATGCTTAAAATCAACATACAGTGCCTTTGAATGCTGGTAAACTACCCTTTTCAAGAATTCTACCATATCTACATCAGGGCCTGCAGCTTTACTTGGGTCAATATGATGTAATAAACGGTTTTATATTTTTTACATCAAATTCAAATTCTGTAGTCTATTTGTTACATGCAATACAAGAACTATTTAGTCTCCAAACTATTATCTAATCTTTCTTCAGAAACACTGAGCAAAATAAGCATTGAAATGTTTTAACCATTTCCTTATCTGAACTCACTAATTTTCATCAATTTTTAATTGGACCAAATTGTCCTATTCTTACTTTTAAATTTATAAAAGCTAAAAACTTTCTTCAGATTCTTATTACTATTCTTTGCTACATTAATTTCTGCCTCTCTCTTTTGCCTTTCTTATTGATTGGTTAAGTTCATTTCTATTTTTCCTATAATTTTCTAATCATCTTCCCCTATTACTAACTTGAAATATTTTAAAACATCTACCCTTTTCATTAATTTTCTCTCTTATCTCTCTATTCCACCAAACAGGTTTTCTCTTTGACACCCTAATGGGTTGATCTTTAAAACATACTGACTGATAATTCGTTAAAAATTTGCTTAAATGTTTCCACATATATACAGTTTTGGTCTTTAAATCTCTTTTATCCCAGTTAGTTTGTACTAAGCATGTCTCGAATTTGGTAAAATCGCCATTTCGGAATTCTAAGATCCTTTTTCCTTATTAACTTGCAATTTGGGGCCCGGGTTATTACATTCATATAAAATCTAATTATATTATGGGTCACTAAGTCCTAAATTCTCCTCAACTCTAACTTCATCACCAAACTTTCTCGTTTAGTTAATATTAAGTTAGTAGTGCATCGTATCTTGTGGGTTTTTGGACCATCTGGGTCAAAAGTTATCTAGTTATACAATTTATGAATGCAAAAACTACTATGGTCATATTAGACAAGGGAATCCCATGAATTGCCAAAATTAAAATCACCCATTTTGACTATACCTTTTTCTTTTTACTGTGGCATGCTGTCTCTATTTCTTTCACAATTTCCACGTCTAATTCTTGACTCTGGCAGAGGTCTTAAAATGCGCCCTATTCTAAATGATTTATTGTATATAAGGACATCTACCCACAACGATTCAATATCATGATTCATTTTAAACAATTGAATATTGCTTTTAACATTAAAGCGCCACACCACTACCCTTTCTATTCCTCTTAATGTCTTAATAAATAAAGTGAATATCGTCTATTTCATATTCCTGCAAGGAGTCTCCATAAAATTCTTCATTAACCCCATGCCTCAGTTATGCAAATAATGTCTAGATTCTCTTTATGGTATAACTAATCAACGGTTCATCTTTTTTATTTCTAGGCTATGAGCATTTGTGTAAAAACATTTGAATAGTCGAAATGCTGTTATTTTTATTATCATCATCATTATTTGAACTTGTAACAACACTAGCTTTATTTATCTCCCCACTATTATAGTTACCATTGTTATTATTTGTATCTAGATT
>JABUQX010071206.1:35000-39100 GCA_015478945.1 Trachelipus rathkii
TTCAAGTGTACGAGTTTAACATTTTTTGTGGAAAATAAAATAAAAATTGTTTAAAAATGTTGTTTAACAAGAGCGAGTGACAATATAAATAATTAAAGTTCCACCGAAAGAAGAGGAGATAGAAAAGATAGTCCGAAAAACTTTGATGAATCTTCACACCTAACCTTAGAAGTTTAGAACTGGACGCTAACTTTAAGCCGAAATTGAGATATCGACTTTGAAAGGTGACCAGCGCGAATGTTTGAGGTTTTGTGATGAAAACAAAACCACAAACAAACGTGAGGCTGAACAGATCAATTCAAAGTCTTGAGGAAGTCTGACATAAGAAATATCATAACTTTGCACAAAGTCTTTTGGGTCCACGAGATATCTAAAATCATTAAAGAGACTAAGATTTTATGAAAAATAACGATTTATCAAAATTAAAAACTAATAACGAATCAAACACTGCAGCCTTTTCTAAAATCTGAAAAAGGAAGAAGGACGACAGTTAATGTCATTAACATTGGGGGAACTAACATTTTTGTCCAGAGGCTGTTCACAATAATACACTTAGAAGCGGGCTTTGGGCTCACCTTCGGACTGCGGCCTTACCCTCTTCGGAAGGGGTAAAGCCGCTACACCCCTTCGGGGGTGTATCCCCCTCGCAGGATTCACACCTTTAAGGGGCGCATCCCCCTGGGTTTTCTCTCGAAGGTAATGTCGTTGCGTTTTAGGTACTCTTGGTTAATGAAAACTGTTTTATTCGTAAGTTATGTACGTTATGTTAAAAATTACTATGACAATGTGGAAATAACACTGATTTGTTAGAGAATGATGAGTTTTTTGTAAGATATACTGTGTAACTGACGATGATGTGTTAGAACGTGAGCCTATGTTAAGTTTTTGTTGAATAATGTTAGGTTTGCCCAAGACTTTTGCTAATGTTACGTTTATTTCATAGGTAAATGATGTTTATATACTCGAAACGAGTGACACTGTGATGAAGATAGTGTCAATTCATAGTTCAAGATGGTGGGATTTTGATAGATTGGTTCACTTTGTTAGGATTTTGTTAGATATTCTGGCTTACTGTTGCTAATAGTGCTCGAAAAGTGGGGAAACATATCGATGTATTGTATGACCTGTTACTATTTACCTTGATCAGTAGGGCATTTTTCAGATGTTAGCTGATTATTCCATACGCGAGGTTTGTTAGGTTTGCATTTGTACATACATTATATTTCTAGTCGCGGTTATGATTTGTTAGCTTTAATGATGCTAAAACTTCGTTGGTTAAGCATATATTCGTAAGTATATTAAGAACATATTTTTCCGTTTTCTCTGTCTACGCAGCTACGTGAAATATACCCTGTAAACTATAGCTCAATAGATCACAGGCGGGTGGGGTTGGGTGGGGACTGCAGGGATGGGTGGTTTGATTTCCTGATTTACTGCTTTAAAATCAGTAATTATTACGTTTTACTGTGATATTTTACTCAAAGAACTTATTTTTTATGTTATTGTTTAGGATAAAATTTTGTTATTTTTTGTTATGTTTGGTTAAACTTTGTATTGTTGCGATTATTCGCTGGGGATTATGAAATTTAGACGAGGTAATGATGAATTTTTTGTTAAATGTTACGAAGTTGAAGTAAAACATTTGTTACGTCAAGCATTATATCTTTGTCAGTGTTGATGATTAGACAGTTTTATGCTAAACTTTTGTAGATATTACGATGTTAATGTAAAAATTTACATTGTATTGTCAGAGATATGGCCATGAAAAAGTTGAATAGGTACGTTTTTGGACGAAGTGTTTTGTACTTTACTGTTGTTAAGGGCTGGAATTTGTTAATGTTAGTGGTTTATTCGTACGTATGGTGTTTGTTGGGTTTTTGTCGATATGTATCATTAATATTCTTTAGTTCCAGGTTATGCTATGTTGGGTTTATTAATGTAAAAAACGTTGTTACGTTACTTATACTCGATGGTTAGTATTCAAGAATTTTTTTGTTTTATGTTTGAATAAAACTTTGCATGTTTACAGTTATTCGTTGGTCTGTTTGATATAATTAAACAAGTTTATGATAAATTCTTGTTAAAATATGACTGTGTCAATGTAAAATTAAACGTTAATATGCTAGAGATTTGTGTTTGGAAAAGCATGAATAGGTTACGTTTTGTTATGCAGTGTTAGTTACTTTACAGGTGTAAGTGTGGACTCTTTGTTTAATGCTATACATTGTTAATGTTAGTTGTTTATTCTTGATAGATTCGTCGTTGTACATTATTTTCTTAGTCCACATGATGCTATGTTAGCTTTATTAATGTGAAAACCTTGTTATGTTAGCATATATTCGGTGGTTAGTATATAAAGAACTCATTTTGCGCTATGTTTATCCGAAATGATACTTTAAATTAATTGTAAACCGAATGGCGACTGCTACATTGCTCATATTCCTGTCAGAGGGTTAAATATAATAAGTATTGCATCACTTTATGCAAATGGTTTTAGCTTAAAATCATTTTCATGTTTAGAGTTGTTATTTTCTGAAAGGGGGAAGGAGTCTAAAAAGAGATAGTTATTTGGGATAAGGTTATGATTAAATTTTTGTTAAATTTACTATGGATACTGTAAAAAACTTTGTTACGTTTTCAATACTTTCGTTGGTCTGTGTGATAATCGGTCAAGGTTATGATACATTTTCTTGATAAATGTTACTGTGTAATGTAAAGATTAACCGTTAATTGGATTGTGGGTTGGTGTAGGTGATATAGTGTTTGTTTTCTTTGTTGTGAGAGAGTAGTGTCGTTAGTGTGTGGAATACGCAGTTGGTGTGTTGTTTGGTTACGTTTTGTATGTAAAGTTAGTTACTTTACTGGTGTTAAGTGTGGAACTTTTGTTAATGTTAACAGTTTTATTAGGCGTAAAAGGTGCTTTAGCTTTGTCGTTGTACATTATTTTCCTAGTTCATATGATGCTTGTTGCTTTATTAATGTGAAACATTGTTATGTTGCATATATTTCACGTGATTTAGTATATATTATTTATTGAAAACTTGTTTAATTGTTAAAGTTTTTTAGGGCGTAAGATGTTGTTAGCTTTGTCGTTGTACATTATCTTTTCCTAGTTCTATGATGGCTATGGTTAGCTTTAATTAACTGTGAAACATTTGTTATGTTAGCATATATTCACTGATTAGTTATGTAAAGAACTCAGTGGAACTTCTGTTAAATGTTACAGTTTATTCGTACGTAAGGGGTGTTAGGTTTGTTCTTGTACATTATTTTCTTAGTTCATGTTACGGCATGTTTAGTTTTATTGATGTGGAAACTTCGTTACGTTAGCATACTTTCGTTGATCAGTTATTAACAACTGTTGTGAGAAATTTTAGTTACATGTTACTGCTGTGTAGTTGTAAGATTAACGTTAATATGTTAGAGTTATGCTTGAAAAGTAAGATTAGGTTACGTTTTGCATACCATGTTAGTTTGCTTTATGGTGTTAAGTGTGGAATTTGTTAATGTTAACAGTTTATTTGTGTTTTAGGTGTGATAGTTTTTGTCTTTGTTACATTAATTTTCTAGTTCAATGTAACGATATGTTCGCTTTTATTGATGTGGAACTTTGTTACGTCAGCATACTTTCCTTTTGCTGCTCTTTATGATAATTAACCAATGTTTGTGATAATTTTTAGTTAAATATTACCATGTTAGTGTAAAATTAACGTCGTTTTATTTAGAGCTAATGCTTGACAAAAAGTAAGAGTAGGTTACTATTTGCATGCTAAGTTAGTTTACTTTACTGGTGTTAAGTGGCGGTACTTTGTTAATGTTGCCTGCTTATTCGTGCTTAAGTGTGTTAGGTTTGTTGTTGTACATTTATTTTCTAAGTGCTAAGATATGTTAGCTTTATTTATGTGAAAAACTTTGTTACGTTAGAGTATACTCATTGAGGTCTGTATGATAATTAACCACTGTTTCATTTTAAATTTTTGTTTCAATATTACAGTCTTAAAGTAAAATAAAACGATATGTTAGAAGTGTAGTAGGTTACGCTTTGTATGGCTATTTAGTTACTTTACTGATGTTAAGTTTGGAACTTTGTTAACGTTAAC
>JABUQX010071207.1:0-2500 GCA_015478945.1 Trachelipus rathkii
TATTATTAATTAAATTATTATTATTATTATTATTATTATTATTATTTTTATTATTATTATTATTATTATTATTATTATTATTATTATTATTATTATTATTATTATTATTATTATTATTATTATTATTATTATTATTATATTATTATTATTATTATTATTTTTATGTTTTATTATTATTATTATTTATTATTATTATTATTATTGTTATTAATTATTATTATTATTTATTATTTTATTATTATTTATTTATTTTATTATTAATTATTATTATTATTATATTATTATTATTATTATTATTATTAAATTATTATTATTATTATTATTATATTATTATATTATTATTAATATTATTATTATTATTATTATTATTATTATTATTATTATTATTAATTATTATTATTATTATTATTATTATTATTATTATTATTATTATTATTATTTATATTATATTATATGTTCGTACTTCGTAATTAGTACTCGTATTAAAATTTTTATTATTTTAATACTAATGTTAACTTACCTTAAATAATAAACACAACATTAAGGTTATTCAAACTTTAACAATGAACAAGGTTATTCATACCTTAACAATGAACACAATATTTATGTGGCAAATAACAAAATAATAAAACTAAATTCGTACTTTATTAAAATCTATCATGATTTTAATACTAATATTAAGCTTTACCTAAATATATATATATATATATATATATATATATATATATATAATATATATATATTTTAATATATATATATTATATAATATATATATATATATATATATATATTATATATATATATATATATATATATAATATATAATATATATATATATATATATATATTTATATATATAATATATATATATATTACTATATATAATATAATATATAATATATATATATATATATATTATATATATATTATTATATATATATATATATATTATATATATATATTATATATATATATTAGATATTAGTTTATTCTCTCCTGATGGTTTCGAAGCCCGAACCACCGCTGTTGGTATGGCAAGTGTTTTACCCTTTATATATTCAAATATGAGTGTTTTAAGCAGTTGTAAAATTTACGTTGATACATTATTCTCTCTGATGGAGCCCTGTTGACCCATGACCCTAGTGTGAGCGGGGGATGTTTGCCAAAAGGTCAGCGATTGATATATATATATATGAATATATATATATTACATATATATATATATATATATATATATATATATATATATATATATATATATATATATATATATATATATATATATATATATATATATATATATATATATATAAATTTACAACCGCTCCCAGGGAGGATCAAGGCCCTGTCAGTGGGGCCAGCACTCTTCTGAATCTTCCTCTATCTTCCAAGACTTCATCTTCCATCAGCTCCTGCATCGACGGCAATCCACTGAGCTCTCCCATCTCTTCCTAGGTCTTCCTCTTGGTCTCGTTCCCTCCGGTCTCCACTCCCATCTCTTCTTGGCCACTCTCCCCTCTTGCATCCTCTCCAGATGTCCCCACCACCTCAATCTGGCTGCATCCATCTTATTTAATATAGGTTTCACTCCAACCTCCTCTCTTATTCTTTCGTTTCCCTTTCTGTCTCTTCTAGCCTTTCCCATTATCTCTCTCAAAACTTACATCTCCACCAACTGTATTATACTATCCTCTCTTGTGGTCCTACTCCATGTCTCTGCCCCATATAGCAAAATCAGTGTTAACACAAGTTAAAATATTACCCTTTTTACTTCAACACTCATTAGTCTATCCTTCAGTATGGAATATACTGCTCTTATAGCTCCCCCATACTGAGCTATCGTACTTGTGATCTCTTGTATTCCTCCCTTTCTTCCAAATACTTCACCCAAATACTTACATTTCTCCACCATCTTTATCTCAGTCCCCCTCCACACCTATTCTCAACTTTCTCCCTTTCTTTTCTACTGACCACCATGATCTCCGTCTTTTCTGTGTTTATAGTCAAACTGGCCTCTCTAAGTCTATTGGCAAAACATATCACTACCTCTCTCGACCTGTCTCCCTCATCGCTCCAGCATGCCAAGTCATCCGCATAAGCAAAATATCACCTTCCAAATCTCCAATATCCTCTCTCACCTTCTTTATCACTACATCTAGATTCGATACAAAAAAATGGTGAAAACACGGTCCCTTGTTTAATCCCTGTTCTCATCTCAAACCATTCCTTATTCTCATATTCTGTTCTTACATTACAGTTACTATTCCTATACAAAATCTCCTGTGTTCCTCTCAACTTTCAACACACTGCTTATTCTCTCTCCAGCACTCTCCACAGTCTCCCTCTAGGCACTGAATCGAAAGCTTTCTTCAGATCTTTGAAAGCTATATATGCTCGTTTGTTGTATTCCCATACCTTTTCCAACGTAATTCTCAGAGCGAACAAGAGATCCGTCGTGCTTCTGTTCTTTCTATATCCGTGCTGCTCTTTGCCAATCTGG
>JABUQX010071207.1:22500-26652 GCA_015478945.1 Trachelipus rathkii
ACATTGCCAAATAGTATGCTTGTATAACATATATAAAGTATATTTACTATGTAAACAGTTCTGCATCTTCAAATATTTTTGAGTGTTTATTTATATTTTTGAAAGTGAACTCAAATAGTAAATAATAATGATAAAAAAAGCTTTCATTTTTCCCATTCCAACAAAGTGGAAATCGCAAGATGGTAAATATTAAAAAATTCAGAAAGTTTTATATGTAAGAGTAATGTGTTTGTACATGTTTTCTGTTTACATTATTAAGTACATATTTATAGCAATACGTCTGCTTTTTAATAATGCATTTGGTTTTATAGCTCTTAGTTTTCTAAATTGTTTACGTGGTCTACCTTGATTGTCTTTTTAATCAAACCACGAGCAACCACACATATTTTTTTTCATTTCATCGCTTTTGAATAAACTCAGAGTCTACAAGAAACCCGAAAAAGTAGAAGAAACTCAACCAGTTACAAAATCAAGTGCCGATAGGACCTGAAGCCTGAGAGGGTGTTCTATACCTTGCCGGTAGTGTACATAATGGATTGAGCATATAGGAATTAAGCTGGGGCAAGGGAATTGGGCAAAGAATGGATAAGAAATGTGTTTAAAATTGTGTCGTAATATCCCTCTTAGGAGCAGGATGTATACAACTGAAGAGTTCAGAAGAGCTGTGTCCAGCATACAGAGAAATTGAAAGGAGAGTAACAAAAGTTTGACGGCCAAAAAGAGATTGGTGGGAGTTACTAATAGAGAAAAAGATAAGAAAACAAACACCATTCTTTACAGCATGGAATGTGAGACTTGTATGTACTCTTTACAGCGAAGGACAACATTCCTACGCAGAGTGAAGGATTGAAGTAGCGTAAGGAAAATCTGGTTCCCTTTTAGAACTCATTTACCTTTTAGAAGCTTGTTTACTAAGAGAAACTATGTGAAACTTCTAATAAATATCGCGAGAAAAAAATTCAGTAAAATTAATTTGTTTTCGAATATGATATCTAATAGTTATATATGAAAGATTCGAGGAGCTAGATGCCACTCTTAGAAAAAAAGGTTTTAATGGGTTCCACTTAGAACCAATGGGTTCTAAGTAGAACCAGAGGGTTTAATTCACGATGAAAAAGGGTTTCTCACATAGTGTTATGGTTCTCCACAATGCCAAAGGGTTCCATACGAACGAAAGGGTTCTAACAGTTTTTAATAAAGTTGATCGGTTTTACTTATTAAGGAATATATCTTAAAAATTTATTACGAAATAATGCTAAAATATTTTAAAAGTAAAAAATATATGTTTTTAAAGCATCATACATAATATAAGTAAAAAAAAAAAATTGTTGTTAAAATTTTCCCTCCAATATTTATGCGAGCGTTGATTTGCAACTTTCAGTGTGGAAATATGGCGCTATGTATTGTCGCCTCAGCGAATCGTATTCGTAAAGGGCCTATTAAAGAGAGTGAAAAAAAAAATTTCTAAATATAGTGAGTGAATGAAAGACAAAAACTGTTAAATCAATGTAGCTAAATAATTTAAATGATAGTTAAGCCTTCCATTATTCACCAGCTGCTATGCTATTGTATGTATAGGCCTATTCTTGACCAGTATTTGAATTTTTAATTAGAAATTATGGTATTAGTAATCAATAAGCTAATGATTCCCTATTTGTATATAACTCAAAATAACATAGAAATGCATTGTAATGAAATTGATGCAATGGGTTAGTGAATATAAAAGGAAGTTATTTGATTACATAATATAAATTGTTTTTATGATAAAGGATGAGAAAATTGATTTTTTTAATATTAAGCTATGTTGGTTTAGGATTTGTAAGTCTCTCTCTCTCTCTCTCTCTCTCTCTCTCTCTCTCTCTCTCTCTCTCTCTCTCTCTCTCTCTCGTCATCTCTCTCTCTCTCTCACACTACACACACACTACTACCAACCATGAGATGGAAAGTGGTGGAAATAGAACTTTTCCCATCAGGAAAATATTTCAGCTTAGCTGTGACACCTCAAACAGGCAATTTCCTTGCTCAATATAGACCTTGATATAATATATATATATATATATTTATATATATAATTATATATGGTTTATATATATTATATAATATAATAATATTATAATATATTATATATATATATATATATATTATATATAATATATATAATTAGTGATTGCACGAGAGTAATTTTGGGCCGAGGCCGGGAGAGCACGGAGGCCGGAGATGAAAATTTTTTAATTCCGGCGGAGGCCGGAGTTGCCTTTGCGCGGCCGAGTGATGATAATATTTTCCATTGTATGGCTTACCGTTCTATACTATATATATATATATATTTATATATATGTAGTATATATGTAGTCATAATAAGTGAGTATATAGGTATAGGTGTAAGCTAAGTTGATATGTATGAATAGGATAATAGGTGTGTAGCTGAGATAGTATATATATATATATATAAATATATTATACTATATATATATATATAATATATTATTATATATATATTATATATATTTATATATATATATATATATATATATATATATATATAGTATATATATATATATATATATATATATATATAATATATATTATATAAATTATATATATATATATATATATATTATGCTAGTATATATATATATAATAGTATATATATATTACTAGTATATAATATATATATAGTATATATATATATAATATATATATATATATATATATATATATATTATAGGCTATATTATTTTTATTTTTTACAGATTTTTATCTAAAAATATTAAGAAAAATCTGTAATTTAATTTCCATTCTGGATATTATGTCTTCTCTAGTGTGGGATTACTTTAAGATTTAAGTAAGCGATAATAGTAAAGCTGAGTATCTTTTGTGCGCTACTAGGAATACATTACTATCAAGAGGAAACCCAAAGAAAGGTTCAAAAAAAGGATCATCTTGAAAAGAAACATAAAACCACATATTTGAAGATAAAATAAATATCTGAATCTTCAAGAGGAAAAGTGACCGAAAAAAGAAAACATGATATCACAGACACAGCAGATGATGATCCATGTCCATCCATATCATCAACTTCTACCTCTATTAAAAAAGATTTCTTCAGCCTACACTGTTTGAAATAACTGATAAAACAAAGATTTGGGAAATTAATGATAGAAAAAGCACAGAAATTCATTTCAAAATTGGGGAATTGATTTCTGTATCTGCCATTTTCTTTTGTTGAAGACATTGGATTTAAGAGATTAATAAATCACGTATGTCCACAATATAATATCCTATCAAGGAGGTACTTTTCAGAGAGATTATCCAAACAATATATGAAAGGGTAAAGAACAAAATAACACTTCAGCTGCAAGAAATTCAAGCAATATCATTAACATCAGATATTTGGGCTTGCTCTTATAACAATGAAAGCTTTATAAGTATGTCAGGGCATTGGATTGATAAATATTTTCAAAGGAAGAGTGGAACATTACAAATTAGTAGTTTTAGTGTTTCTCATTCAGCAGAAAATATATGTCTAAAAAGTGAGGAAACACTTAAGAGCTGGGATTTTAAAAAAGAAAATATTCATGTTGTCCTAAGATAACGCACCAAACATTACAAAAGGTATGAGAGCGACAGGTGTTATAAATGAGACATGTTTTATTCATTCCTTACATCTAGTAAGTAATACATGATGCTATATTTTCTCAAAAATCAATTAAAGATTTAATTACTTTATGTAGGAAAATTGTAGGTCATTTTAGTAGATCACCAATTGCTACAACTAAGTTAACTGAAATTCAAAAATCTCAAAATTTGCCAATACACAAGCTTATTCAAGATGTGGAGAGAAGTAGGAATTCATCATATTATATGCTGCAGAGGATCGTAGAGCAAAAAATTGAAATTACTATATATTCTTCAAATTCGAAAAACAATCTAGATATCTTAAATGCAAATCACTGGAAGCTAATTGGAGAATATAATTTTAGAATTGCTACAACGCATTTGAAGAATTAACTAAAAGAGGAGTGATGATGATGTAATATTTATCTTTTGTAATATGTAATACCTGCAGTTAATGCATTGCAAAAATATTTAGCAAAAACTTGGAAGGATAGCGGTGTAAAAACTATGAAAGATGAACCTTTTAACTTCTGT
>JABUQX010071208.1:0-15235 GCA_015478945.1 Trachelipus rathkii
AAAAGAAATTATAAGTTATGAAAATATTATGACATTCATACTAATACTATTCCATGTATTATAAATTTGGTAACTCACAACTCTGATGCTAGTTATATTAGGCAGGTGTAATGAGGTATTTTTCTTTGAGAGATCTAAAATCTTACATTCTGTGTTAGCATAAGCCGTATTCGAGCTATAGGTTTATCGTTTAAAAGTGTTTAACAAAAGAAATTAAAGTTGAAAGAAAATTAGCAATCCTACTAAATCACTTTCATATATTAATTTGGACTCCTAGATTATTTAGGCAGGTGTTTGAGTTAATCTCTTTGAAAACTCTAAATACTTATCATTCTGGGTGTAAGTCAATAAGCGTGCCGAGCTTAGGTATAATCGTTTTAAGTGGTTATATGAACAGAATCTAACGTTGAAAAAATAGCATTCAATTACTAAATTCACTGTTCATTGTAATAATTTGGGTGCTAGTGCTATTATAGAAGCAGGTGTTATGGAGGTTTTTCTTTTTCATAGAATCTTACATTCTGGTGTAGCATAAAGCGTAAGTCGAGCTTAGGTAATATGGTTTTTAAAGTGGTTATACACAAGAATCATAAAGTGAAAAAATTAGCATTCAATACTTAATCACTTTCATGTAATAATTTGGACTCCTAGGTTATTTTGGCAGGTGTTTGAGGTATCTTCCTTAAAGAACTTAAAATACTTTAATTCTGGTGTAGCAATAAACGTAGTCGAGCTTAGGTTTATCGTTTTAAGTGTTTATAACAAAGAAATCTAAAGTTGAAAAAATTAGCAATTCATACTATAATCACTTTCATGTAATAATTTGGACTACTAGGTAATTTAGCAGGTGTTTGAGGTATCTTCTTTTGAAGAACTTTAAAAAATTTTACATTTCTGGTGTAGCAAAGCGTAGTCGAGCTTAGTTATATCGTTTTAAGTGTTATCACCAAAGAAACTAAAGTTGAAAAAATTAGCATCCATACTAAATCTTTCATGTAATAATTTGGACTCTAGGTAATTTAGGCAGGTGTTGGGAGGTCTTCTATTCTTTGAAGAATCTAAATACTTACTTCTTGGGTGTACAATAAAGCGTTAGTCTGAGCTTAGGTATATACGTTTTAAGTTGCTTATAACAAGATCTAAAAGTTGAAAAAAATTAGCTCATACTAAATCACTTTCCATGTATTATTTTGGAATCCTAATGTAATTTAGGCAATTGTTTGAGGTATCTTATTTTTGAAGAAATAACAAAGAAATCTAAAGTTGAAAAACACCTAAGCGTAGTCGAGCTTAGGTATATCGTTTTAAGTGTTATAACAAAGAAATCTAAAGTTGAAAAAATTAGCATTCATACTAATCATTTCATGTAATAATTTGGGACTCCTAGTAATTTAGGCAGGTGGTTTGAGGTAATTTTTTTGAAGAACTCCTAAAATACTTACATTCTGGTGTAGCAATAAAGCGTAGTCGAGCTTAGGTATATCGTTTTAAGTGTTATAACAAAGAAATCTAAAGTTGAAAAAATTAGCATTCATACTAAATCACTTTCATGTAATAATTTGGACTCCTAGGTAATTTAGGCAGGTGTTTGAGGTATCTTCTTTAAATATCTCTAAAATATTTACAATTCTTGTGTAGCAATAAAGCGTGTTCGAGCTTAGGTATAAAAATACGTTTTAATTGTTTAACAAAGAATCTAAAGTTGAAAAATAGTGCATTCATACTAAAACTTTTCATGTAATAATTTTGGCACCTAGGTAATTTAATTCAGGTGTTTGAGGTATATTCTTTGAAGAACTCTAAATACTTTACATTCTGGTGTAGCATAAAGCGTAGTCGAGCTTAGGGTGTATTCGTTTTAAGTGTTATAAACAAAAGAAATCTAAAGTTGAAAAAAATTAGCATTCATACTAACTCACTTTCCATGTAATAATTTGGATCCTAGGTAATTTAGGGCAGGTGTTTTGAGGTATCTTCTTTGAAGACTCTATAAATACTTACATTCTGGTTGTGGCAATAAAGCGTAGTCGAGCTTGGTTATATCGTTTTTAAGTGTTATAACAAAGATAATCTAAAGTTTGAAAAAATTAGCATTCTCATACAATATCACTTTCATGTAATAATTTGGCCTCCTAGGTGTAATTTATTCAGGTGTTTGAGTTATCTTCTTTGAAGAACTCTAAAATACTTAATTCTGGTGTTGCAATAAAGGTAGTCGAGCTTAGGTATATCGTTTTAATTGTTTTAACAAGAAATCTAAAGTTGAAACAATTAGCATTCAATACTAATCACTTTCATGTAATAATTTGGGTTCCTAGGTAATTTAGGCCGGTGTTTAGGTATCTTCTTTTGAAGAACTCGTGAAATGTTACATTTCTGGTGTAGCAATAAAACGTAGTCGAGCTTAGGTATATCGCTTTTTTTATGTTATAACAAAGAAATCTAAGTTGAAAAATTTAGCATTCATACAGAATCACTTTCATGTGTATAAGATTTGGAACTCCTAGGTAATTTGGCGGTGTAAGTTTTTTTTTTTGAAGAACTCTAAAATACTTAACATTCTGGTGTAGCAATAAAGCGTAGTCCAGCTTAGGTTTATCGTTTTAAGTGTTATAAACAAGAAATCTAAAAGTTGAAAAAATTAGCATCATACTAAATCACTTATGTAATAATCTGGACTCCTAGGTAATTTAGGCAGGTGTGTTGAGCGTATCTGCTTTTGAAGAACTCTGAACATACTTACATTTCTGGTTGTAGCATAAAACGTCAGTCGAGCTTAGGTATATCGTTTTTAGTGTTTGTTATACCAAAGAAATCTAAAGTTGAAAAAAATTAGCATTCCATATCTATCACTTTCATGTCATATTACTTTTGTTGTGTTTCTTTGTGTTTTTTGTTTTTTTGTTGTTTGTCTTGGTGGGGTTTTGTTTGGTTATTTTTGTTTGCTTTTGTTTTTTTTGTTTGTTTAGCATGATTTGTTCTTATGGGACGCCGAGGGAATGGGAAGTGCCGGTGGTTGGAGGTTATCCTTCTTGGAAGAACTTTAAAATACACTTCAATTCTGGTGTAGCAATAAAGCGTAGTCGACTTAGGTATATTGTTTTTAAAGTGTTATACAAAGGAATCTAAAGTTGACAAAAATTAGCCAATTTCATACTAAAATCACTTTCATGTAATTATTTGGACTCCTAGGTCATTAAGGTAGGCGTGTTTGAGGTAATTTCTTTGAAGAACTCTAAAATACTTACATTCTGGTGTAGCAATAAAGCGTAGCTGGAGCTTAGGTATATCTTTATAAGTGTTATAACAAAGAAATCTAAATTGAAAAAATTTAGCATTCATACTAAATCTTCTCATGTTAAATAATTGGACTCCTAGTAATTTAGACAGGTGTTTTGAAGTTATCTTCTTTGAAGAACTCTAAAATACTTTACATTCTGGTGTAGCAATAAAGCGTAAGTCGAGCTTAGGTATATCGTTTTACATTTTGTTTTACAAAGAAATCTTAAAGTTGCAAAATTGCAATTCATACTTAAATCACTTTCATGTTAATAATTCTGGACTCTAGGTATTTTGGCAGGTGTTTGGAGGTAATTCCTTTGAAGAAACTCTGAAATCGTTACATTTCTGGTGTAGCAATAAAACGTAGTCGAGCATAGGTATTCGTTTTTAGTGTTATAACAAAGAAATTAAAGTTGGAAAAAATTAGCATTCATACTAAATTCCTTTCATGTAATATTTGGACTCCTAGGTAATTTAGGCGGAGGTGTTTTGAGGTATCTTCTTTGATGAACTCTAAAAACCTTACATTCTGGTGTAGCATTAAAGCGTAGTCAAGCTTTAGGTATATCGTTTTAAGTAAGTGTTATAACAAAGAAATTAAAAGTTGAAAAAATTAAGCATTTCATCCTAAATCACTTCATTGTAATAATTTGGACTCCTAGGGAATTTAGGCAGGTGTTTGAGGTAATCTTCTTTAAATACCTAAAAATACTTACATTCTAGTGTAGCAATAAAGCGAAGTCGAGCTTAGTATATCGTTTTTAGTGTTATAACAAAGAAATCTAAAGTTGAAAAAATTTAGCATTCATCCTATATCACTTTCATGTAATATTTGGACTCTAGGTAATTTAGGCAGGTGTTTTGAAGGTATCTTCTTTGAAGAACTCTAAAATGCTTACATTCTGGTGGTAGCAATAGCGTAGTCGAGCTTAGGTATAATCCGTTTTAAGTGTTATAACAAAAGAAATCTAAAAGTTGAAAAAATTAGCATTCATACTAATCACTTTCATGTAATAATTTGGACTCCTAGGTAATTTAGGCAGGTGTTTGGGTATCTTCTATGAAAGAAACTCTAAAAAACTTACAATTCTCGGTGGTACGCAATAAAGGCGTAGTCGAGCTTAGGTTTTTATAGTTTTAAGTGTTATAAAAAGAAAATCTAAAGTTGAAAAAATTAGCATTCATTACTAAAATCATTTCCATGTAATAATTTGGACCTCCTAAGGTAATTTAGGCAGGTTTTTTGAGGTATTTTCTTTGAGAACTCTAAAATACTTACATTCTGTGTAGCAATAAAGCGTAGTCGAGCTTATGTATATCGTTTTAAAGTGTTATAACAAAGAAATTCTAAAGTTGAATAATTAGCACATTCATACTACAATACCTTTCCATATAATAATCTGGACTCCTTAGGTAATTTAGGCAGGTGTTTTGAGGTATCTCATCTTCTTTGAAGAACTCTTGAAATACTTACATTCTGGTGTAGCAATAAAACGTAGTCGAGCTTAGGTATATCGTTTTTAGTGTTATAACAAAGAAATCTAAAGTTGAAAAAATTAGCATTCATACTAAATCACTTTCATGTAATAATTTGGACTCCTAGGTAATTTAGGCAGGTGTTTGAGGTATCTTCTTTGAAGAACTCTAAAAAACTTACATTCTGGTGTAGCAATAAAGCGTAGTTGAGCTTAGGTACATCGTTTTAAGTGTTATAACAAAGAAATCTAAAGTTGAAAAAATTAGCATTCATTCTAAATTATCACTTTCATGTAATAATTTGGACTCCTAGGTAATTTAGGCAGGTGTTTGAGGTATCTTTTTTAAAGAACTCTAAAATAGTTACATTCTGGTGTGCAATAAAGCGTAGTCGAGCTTAATTATATCGTTTTAAGTGTTATAAAAAAGAAATCTAAAGTTGAAAAAATTAGCATTCATACTAAATCACTTTCATGTAATAATTTGGACTCCTAGGTAATTTAGGCAGGTGTTTGAGGTATCTTCTTTAAATAACTCTAAAATACTTACATTCTAGTGTAGCAATAAAGCGTAGTCGAGCTTAGTTATATCGTTTTAAGTGTTATAACAAAGAAATCTAAAGTTGAAAAAATTAGCATTTATCCTAAATCACTTTCATGTAATAATTTGGACTCCTAGGTAATTTATTTAGGTGTTTGAGGTATATTCTTTGAAGAAACTCTAAAATACTTACATTCTGGTGTAGCAATAAAGCGTAGTCGAGCTTAGGTATATCGTTTTAAGTGTTTATAACAAAGAAATCTAAGTTGAAAAAATTAGCATTCAATACTAAATCACTTTTCATGTACATAATTTGGACTCCTAGGTATTTAAGGCAGGTGTTTGAGGTATCTTCTTCGAAGACAAAACTCTAAATACTTACATTCTGGTGTGCAATATAAGCGTGAGTCGAGCTTAGGTATATTCAGTTTTAAGTGGTTATGAACAAAGAATTAAAGTTGAAAAAATTAGCATTTCATACTAAATACTTTCATGTAATAATTTGGACTCCTAGGTAATTTAGGCAGGTGTTTGAGGTATCTTCTTTGAAGAACTCTAAAATACTTACATTCTGGTGAAGCAATAAAGCGTAGTCGAGCTTAGGTATTCGTTTTAAGTGTTATAACAAAGAAAATCTAAAGTTTGAAAAAATTAGCATTCATACTAAATAACTTTCATATAATAATTTGGACTCCTAGGTAATTTTTAGGCAGGTGTTTGAGGTATCCTTCTTTACATAACATCTAAAATACTTTACATTTAGTGTAGAACATAAAGCGAAGTCGAGCTTTAGTTATATCGTTTTAAGTGTTATATACAAAGAAATCTCAAGTTGAAAAAATTAGCACAATCTAAATCACTTTCATGTAATAATTTGGACTCCCTGGTAATTTTAGGCAGGTTGGTTTGAGGTATCTTCTTTAAATAACTCTAAAATACTTACATTCTAGTGTAGAAATAAAGCGAAGTCGAGCTTAGTTATATCGTTTTAAGTGTTATAACAAAGAAATCTAAAGTTGAAAAAATTAGCATTCATCCTAAATCACTTTCATGTATAATTTGGACTCCTAGGAATTTAGGCAGGTTGTTTGAGGTATCTTCTTTGAAGAACTCTCAAAATACTTACATTTTGGTGTAACGCAATAAACGTAGTCGAGCTTAGGTATATCGTTTTATATGTGTGTTATAAAGAAATCTAAAGTTGAAAAAATTTTCATTCATACTAAATAACATCCTCTTCATGTAAATAATTTGGACCTCCTAGGTAATTTCAGGCAGGTGTTTGAGGTATCTTCTTTGAAGAACTCTAAAAAACTTACCATTCTTGGTGTAGCAATCAAAGAGCTTAGTCGAGCTTAGGTATTCCGTTTTAAGTGTTATAACAAAGAAATTAAAGTTGAAAAAATTGCATTCATACTAAATCACTTTCATCTAATAATTTGGACTCCTCAGGTAATTTAGGCGTGTTTGAGGTATTTTCTTTGAGAACTCTAAAATACTTAAGATTCTGGTGTAGCAATAAAGCGTTCTTCGAGCTTAGGTATATCAGTTTTAAGTGTTATAAAAAAGAAATCTAAAGTTGAAAAAATTAGCATTCATACTAAATCACTTTCATGTAATAATTTGGACTACTAGGTAATTTAGGCAGGTGTTTGAGGTATCTTTTTTGAAGAACTCTAAAATACTTACATTCTGGTGTAGCAATAAAACGTAGTCGAGCTTAGGTATATCAAGTTTTTAAAGTTGTTATAAAACATAAATTTAAAGTTGAAAAATTAGCATTCATTACTAAATAACTTTCAATGTAATAATTTGGACTCCTAGGTTAATTAGGCAGGATTTTGAGGTATCTTCTTTGAAGAACTCTGAAACTTACGTTCTGGTGTAGCAATAAGGCCGCAGTTCGCGCCTGGGGCAATCGTTTTTAGGTGTTATACAAAGATCTAAAGTTGCAAAATTAGCATTCATTCTAATTCACTTTCATGTAATAATTTGGACTCCTAGGTAATTTAGGCAGGTGTTTGAGGTATCTTCTTTGAAAAACTCTAAAATACTTACATTTTGGTGTAGCAATAAAGCGTAGTCGAGCTTAAGTATATCGTTTTAAGTGTTATAAAAAGAAATCTAAAGTTGAAAAAATTAGCATTCATACTAAATCATTTTCATGTAATAATTTGGACTCCTAGGTAATTTAGGCAGGTGTTTGAGGTATCTTCTTTAAATAACTCTAAAATACTTACATTCTAGTGTAGCAATAAAGCGTAGTCGAGCTTAGTTATATCTTTTAAAGTGTTATAAAACAAAGCAAAAGTTGGAGTTTGAAAAAAATTAGGCATTTATTCTAGAATCATTTGCATGTAGATATTGGACTCCTAGGTAATTTATTCGGTTTTGAGGTATATCTTTGAGAACTCTAAAATACTTACATTCGTGTGTAGCAATAAAGCGTAGTCAAGTTTAGGTATATCGTTTTAAGTGTTATAACAAAGAAATCTAAAGTTGAAAAAATTAGCATTCATACTAAATCACTTTCATGTAATAATTTGGACTCCTAGGTAATTTAGGCAGGTGTTTGAGGTATCTTCTTTGGAAGAGCTCTAAAATACTTACATTCTGGTGTGCAATAAAGCGTAGTCGAGCTTAGGTATATCGTTTAATCGTTGTAAACAAAGAAATCTAAAGTTGAAAAAATTAGCATTCATACTAAATCACTTTCGTGTAATAATTTGGACTCCTATGTAATGTAGACAGGTGTTTAAGTTATCTTCTTTGAAGAACTCTAAAATACTTACATTCTGGTGTAGCAATAAAGCGTAGTCGAGCTTAGGTATATCGTTTTAAGTGTTATAACAAAGAAATCTAAAGTTGAAAATTAGCATTCATACTAAATCATTTTCCTGTAATATAATTTGGCTTCCTAGGTAATTTAGGCAGGTGTTTGAGGTATCTTCTTTGAAGAACTCTGAAATAGTTACATTCTGGTGTAGCAATAAAACGTAGTCGAGCTTAGGTATATCGTTTTTAGTGTTATAACAAAGAAATCTAAAGTTGAAAAATTTAGCATTCATACTAAATACTTTCATGTAATAATTGGACTCCTAGGTAATTTACTTCAGGTGTTTGAGGTACTCCTTTGAAGAACTCTTAAAATACTTCAATCTGGTGTAGCAATAAAGCGTAGTTCAGCTTAGGTATATCGTTTTAAGTGTTATACAAAGAAATCTAAAGTTGAATAAAATTAGCATTCATTACTAAATCACTTTCATGTAATAAATTAGACTCTAGGGTAATTTTAGGCAGGTGTATGAGGTTTTTTTTTTTTTGAGAACTCTAAAATACTTAATTCTGTGTAGCAATAAAGCGTAGTCGAAGTTAGGTATATCGTTTTTAAAGGTGTTATAACAAGAATTCTAAAAAGTTGAAAAATTAGCATTCATACTAAATGCACTTTCATGTAATAATTTGGAACTCCTAGGTAACTTTAGGCAGGTGTCTTTGAGTTGTTTTTCTTGAAGAGCTCTAATAACTTACATTCTGATGTAGCAATAAAGCCTAGTCGAGCTTAGGTAATCGTTTTAAGTGTTATACAAAGAAATCTAAAGTTGAAAAAATTAGCACTCATTCTAAATCACTTTCATGTAATAATTTGGACTCCAAGGTAATTTAGGCAGGTGTTTGAGGTATCATTCTTTGAAGCAACTCTAAAATATTACATTCTGGGTGTAGCATCAAGCGTAGCTCGGAGCTAGGTATATCGTTTTCGTAAGTGTTTGTAACAAAGAAAATCTAAAGTTGACAAAATTAGCCATTCATAATAAATCAATTTCATCGTAATAATTTGGACTCAACCTAGGTTAATTAGGCTCAGGTGTTTGACGGTACTCCTTTTGAAAGAACCTAAATACTTACATTACTGGTGTATGCAATTAAAGCCGTAGCTCGAGCTAAGGTATATCGTTTTAAATTTATAACAAAGAAATCTAAGTTGAAAAAATTAGGCATACATACTAATCAGTTTTCATGGGTAAAATTTGGACTTAGGTAATTTAGCAGGATGTTTGAGGTATCTTTGCTGTTGAAGAACTCGAAAACTACTTACACTTCTGGTGTAGCAATATAGTAGGCGTTAGTTCGAGCTGGAAGGTGTATATGCGTTTTACACGTGTTATTAACAAGAATCTAAAGTTGAAAAAATTAGCATACATACTAAATCACTTTCATGTAATAATTTAGGCTATTCGGTAATTTAGGCAGGTGTTTGAGGTTCTTCTTGAAGAATCTCTAAAAATCCCTTACATTCTCCATTTAGCAATGAAGCGTAGTCAGTTTGACGGTATATCGTTTTGTCAAAGTGTTATAACAGAATCTAAGTTGAAAAATTAAGCATCATACTAAATCACTATTCAATGTAATATTTGGACTACTAGTTCATTTAGGGCAGGTGTTTGAGGTATCTTCTTTGACGAACTCTAAACTACTTACATTCTGGTGTAGAATAAAGCGTAGTGAGCTTAGGTATATCGTTTAAGTGTTATAAACAGAATCTAAAGTTGACAAATTAGCATTCACATACTGAAACTTCACTTTCATGTAAAAATTTGGAACTCCTAGGTAATTAAGGCAGGTCTTTTTGAGGTATCTTCTTTAAAAGAACTCTAAAATACTTACATTCTGGTGTCATCAATAAAGCGTAGTCCGAGCTTAGGCTATTGTCGTTTTGAGTGTTATAAATACAACAGAAATCTAAGTTGACGAAAATAAGATTATACTAAATCCTTTCTGTAAATAGAATTAGTTGGACCTATCTATTTTCATTTAGGCAGGGTGTGTGAGGTATCTTCTTTGACAGAACTCTAAAATACTTACAGTTCCTGGTGTAGCAATAAAGCGTATCGGAAGCTTAAGTATATGTGTTTTAAGTGTTATAACAAAGAATCTAAAGTTGAAAAAATTAGCATCAAACTAAATCACTTGTTTTACTTGTAATGAATTTGGACTTCTAGGTAATTTGGCAGGTCGTGCTAGTTGAGGTAGATCTTCGCATTTGAAAGAACAGTACAAAACTTACATTTCTGGTGTAGACAATAAAGCGTAGTCGAGCTTAAGGGTAATATTATCGTTTTAAGTGCTTAGATATAACGCGGTATCTGAGGGGGCATTTGGGCATGCGTCAGGAACGACGACTTGTCAAAAATCTAAAGTTGAAAAAATTAGCATTCCAATACTAAATCACTTTCATTGGTAATATTTGAACTCCTTGGTATTTAAGGAGGTGCTCTGGAGGCATCTTTTTTTGAAGAACTCTAAAATATTACATTCTGGTGTAGCAATAAAGCTAGTCGAGCTTAGGTGGTATATCGTTTTAAGTGTATAACAAAGAAATCTAAAGTTGAAAAAATTAGCATTCATACTAAATCACTTTCATGTAATAATTTGGACTCCTAGGTAATTTAGGCAGGTGTTTGAGGTATCTTCTTTGAAGAACTCTAAAATACTTACATTTTGGTGTAACAATAAAGCGTAGTCGAGCTTAGGTATATCGTTTTAAGTGTTATAACAAAGAAATCTAAAGTTGAAAAAATGTTAGCATCTCATACTAATCAACTTTCATTGTAATTTTGGACTCCTACGGTAATATAGGCAAGTGTTTGAGGTATCTTCTTTGAAGAACTCTAAATAACTTACATTCTGGTGTAGCAATAAAGCGTAGTCGAGCTTAGATATATCGTTTTAAGTGTTATAACAAAGAAATCTAAAGTTGAAAAACACCTAAGCGTAGTCGAGCTTAGGTATATCGTTTTAAGTGTTATAACAAGGAAATCTAGTTAATTTAGGCAGGTGTTTGAGGTATTTCTTTGAAGAATCTAAAACTACTACATTCTGGTGTAGCAATAAAGCGTAGTCGAGCTTAGGTATATCGTTTTGAGTGTTATAACAAAGAAATCTAAAGTTGAAAAAATTAGCATTCATACTAAATCACTTTCATGTAATAATTTGGACTCCTAGGTAATTTAGGCAGGTGTTTGAGGTATCTTCTTTGAATAACTCTAAAATACTTACATTACTGGTGTAGCAATAAAGCCGCTAGTCAAGCTTAGGTTATATGTGTTTAAGTCGTTTATACAAGATATAAGTAGAAAAATTAGCATTCATGCTAAATCAATTTCATGAATAATTTGGACCCTAGGTAATTTAGGCAGGTGTTTGAAGGATTATCTTCTTTGAAGAACTCTAATATACTTACATTCTGGTGTAGCAATAATGATTTTCTTTCGATTATATTTTTTTAGTGTTAAAATGAAATCTAAAGTTGAAAAATAAGCATTCAATCTACTAAAAACATCCACTTTCCATGTGATATTTGGACTCCTCAGGTAATTTATGCAGGTGTTTGAGGCAATCTTCTTAACAGGAAACGTTCTTAAATACTTAACATTCTGGTGTAAAGCAATAAACGCGGTAGCCCGAGCTTTAGTATAATCGTTTTAGGTGTTATAACAAAGAAATTCTAAGTTGAAAAAATTAGCACCTTTCATAACTATAAATCATTTCCATTGTTAATTTGGACTCTAGTAATTTAGGCAGGTGTTGAGGTATTTTCTTTGAAGAACTCTACAAATAACTTACATTTTCGGTGTAGCATAAAGCGAGTCGAGCTTAGTGTCATATCGTTTTTAAGTGTTATAAACAAAGAAATCTAACGTTGAAAAAAATTAGCGATTCATACTAATCATTTTATGTACTAATTTTGGAACTTAGGGTATTTAGGCAGGTGGTTTGATGTATCTTCTTATGAATGAAGCTAAAATACTTTAATTCTGATGTAGCAATAAAGCGTAGTCGAGCTTAGAGTATACGTTTTAAGTGTTAGTAGTAAAAGCAATTAGTAAGTTTGAAAAATTAGCTTCATAACTAAATCACTTTCATGTATAATTTGGACTCCTAGGTAATTAAGGCAGGTGTTTGAGGTATTCTTAAAGAACTCTAAAATCCTTACATTCTTTGGTAGCAATGAAGCGTAGCTCGACCATTAGGGTATTCGTTTGTTAAGTCGTTCATAACTAAAGAAATCTATAAGAGTTGAGTAACAGAATTAGCATTCATATAAATCCTTTTCATGTAAATAATTTCACCGGACTATAGGTATTAGGCAGGTGTTTGAGGTATCTTCTTTGAAGAACTCAAAAAATACTTACATTCTGGTGTAGAATAAAGCGTAGTCGAGCTTAAGTATATGTTTTAAAGTGTTTATAACAAGAATCTAAAAGTTGAAAAAAATTAAGCATCAACACTAAACTCACTTTTTATGTAATAATTTGGACTCCTAGGAAATTTAGGCATGGTGTTTGAGGTATCTTCTTTGAAAGAACTCTAAAATACTCTACATTCTGTGTAGCAATACCAGCATAGTCGAGCTTAGCGTATATATCGTTTTAAGTGTTATAACAAGAAATCTAAAGTTGAAAAAATTAGCATTCATACTAAATCATTTCATGTAATAATTTGGACCTCTCTAGGTAATCTTAGGCAGGGGTTGGTTTGGTTGTATCTACTTTGAAGACTCTAAAATCTTACATTCTGATGTAGCAATAAGCGTAGTCGAGCTTTAGTATAATGTTTTAAGTATAACAAAGAAATCAAAGTTGAAAAAATTAGCATCATACAAATCACTTTCATGTAATAATTTGGACTCTAGGTAATTTGGGGCAGGTGTTGTGAGGTATTTTCTTTGATGAACTCTAAAATACTTACATTCTGGTGTAGCAATAAAAGCGTAGTCGAGCTTAGGTATATCGTTTTAAGTGTTATAACAAAGAAATCTAAAGTTGAAAAAATTAGCATTCATACTAAATCACTTTCATGTAATAATTTGGACTCCTAGGTAATTTAGGCAGGTGTTTCAGGTATCTCCTTTGAAGAATCTAAAATACTTTAACATTCTGGTGTAGCAATAAGCGTAGTCAAGCTTAGGTATTCGTTTTAAGTGTTATACAGAATATAAGAAAAAATTAGCATCCATACTAAATCACTTTCATGTAATAATTTGGACTCCCAGGTAATTTAGGCAGGGGGTTGGAGGTAACTTCTTTGAAGAATCCTTAACATACTTACATTCTGGTGTAAGCATTAAGCGTAGTCGAGCTAGGTATATCGTTTTAAGTGAAAGTGTTATAATAAGGATCTAAAGTTGAAAAAAATTATCATTCATACTAAATCACTTTCATGTAATAATTAGGTCTCCTAGTTAATTTTAGGCAGGTGTTTGAGGTATCTTCTTCTGAAGAACTCTAAAATACTTCCATTCTGGTGTAGATAAAGCGTAGTGGAGCTTAGGTATATCGTTTTCAGTGTGTTATAAACAAGAAATCTAAAGTTGAAAAAAATTAGCATTCAAACTACTAATTCACTTTCATGTAATAATTTGGGATCCTAGGTAATTTAGGCAGTGTTTTGCAGGCATCTTCTTTAAAGACTCTTAAATACTTACATTTCTGGTGTAGCTATAAGCGTAGTCGAGCCTTAGGTATATCGTTTTGTGTTACACAAAGAAATCTAAAGTTGAAAAATTAGCATTCATATAAATCACTTTCATGTAATATTTGGACTCCTAGGAAATTTAGGTAGGTGTTTGAGGTGTCTTTTCTTGAAGAACTCTAAAATACTACATTTTGGTGTAGGCAATAAAGCGTAGTCGACGCTAGGTATATCGTTTTTTTACGTGTTATACAGAATCTAAAGTTGAAAAATTAGCTATCATACTAAATCAGCTTCATGTAATAATTTGGACTCCTAGGTAATTTAGCAGGTGGTTTGATGTATCTTCTTTGAAGCACATAAAATACTTACATTCTCGATGTTAGCAATAAAGCGTAGTCCGAGCTTAAGGTATAACCGTTTTAAGTGTTATAAAAAGAAATCTGTTGAAAAAATTAGATTCATACTAAATCACTTTCATGTATAATTTGGACTCCTAGGTAATTTAGGTCAGGCTGTTTGCAGGTATTCTTCTAAGAAGAATCTAAATCCCTAGATTCTCTTGTAGAAATGAGCGTAGTCGACCTTAGGTATATCGTTTTAAAGTGTTATAACAGAAATCTAAAGTTTTGAAAAAAATTAGCATTCTACTAAATCACTTTCATGATGTAAAATTTTTTGGACTACTAGTCTTTAGGCAGGGTGTTTGAGGTATGTTCTTTGAAGAACTCTCAAAAATACTTACATTCTGGTGTAGCAATAAAGCGTAGTCGAGCTTAACGTTAGTATATCGTTTTAAGTGTTATAAAAAAGAAATCTAACGTTGAAAAATTAGCATCAAACTAAATCACTTTTATGTAATATTTGGTCTCCTAGGCAATTTAGGCAGGTGTTGAAGGTATCTTCTTTTCAGAACTCTAAAATACTTACATTTGGTGTAGCAATAAAGCATAGTCGAGCTTAGTTATATCGTAATAATCGTTTATAGAAAAGAAATCGTAAACGTTTCCAAAAGGAAACAATAGACAAATCACTTTCTGTAATATTTGGACTCCTAGGTAATTGAGGCAGTTGTTTGAGGTATATTCTTTGAAGAACTCTAAAATAACTTACATTCTGGTGGTAGCATAAAGCGTAGTCCCGAGCTTGGTATATCGCTTTTAAGTGTTAACAAGAAATCTAAAGTTGAAAAAATTTAGCATTCATATATCACTTTCAGTAATAATTGGATCCTAGTTTAATTTAGCAGGTGCTTTGAGGTATCTTCCTTTGAAGAACTCTAAAAATCTTACATTTCTGGTGTAGCAATAACCGTAGTCAAGGCTTGGTATATTCGTTTTAAGTGTTATATACAAAGAAATCTAAAAGTTGAAAAAATTAGCATTCATTATAAATCACTTTCATGTAATAATTTTGGATCCTAGGTAATTTAGGCAGGTAATTGGGGTATTTCTTTGAAGAA
>JABUQX010071209.1:0-16094 GCA_015478945.1 Trachelipus rathkii
AAAAACAAAAGAAAACATGTTGGATAGTCAATTTAAAGACAATTGGAGATAAAGAAAAAGGATAGAAAAAAGAAAAATTAAAAAGCTACTAGACAATTTATCAGTTTTCCATACGAAAAATTTATTTAAACAATATAATCATAAAAGAAGAAGATTTTTGGAATAAATGTAAGGAAAGCTTGAGCAAATTGTGAAGAATTGCGAATATGTAAAAAAATAGATAAGAAACACTACAGCCAAGACCGTGTGGTAGGTTTGCCATTAGCACATAAATTTAATGAAGCATAATTCAATAGATGTGGGTAGAATTATTTGAAAGTAATATTTTTGTAAAATAGAGAGTGAAAGAGATACAAAGGCAGTATGGTTTAATAAATAAAACAGTTAAAGAATATTTTAAGAGAGATTGGATGGATTATTATATTTATGGAAGTCCTAATAGATTTAAGATGTCTGATGCAGGAAATAGAGATAATTCAAAACGAAGATGAGTGGAAATTTGTACGACAAAATTGAAATATAAAATAATGAGTACTAGAGATAGACATGCGAGTATGGTTAGATTGGCAGATTAGATATTAAGGAATCATTATAAAAGTTACAAGAAGGACATGATGAGAGAGAGAGAATAGCATGGCATGGGCGTTTTTGCTAGAATGGATAACAAATTATTTGGATATGCTCCTATATTTATTTAGAAGACAGTGGAATAGACCAAGCATATAGATTCGAGATATACATAATAAAGAGTGAAAAGAGCAGATAGTCTGATGACAAATTAAAGAGAGTATTAAGAAACAATAGAACATGCTAGAAAATACATATAGAAAATGGAAAGTTAAGAAAAAAAACTGTGTCACAGAGGCTTTGCCGACTGTGAGTTATCTGTAGCTATAAATATAGGTGAAGAAGTATATTATAAAAGAACTATTGATAAATAATGAGTTCGCGAAGTGACCCTCAAAAAAATGTGTTGTAGATGGAAAAACCATCATTGTAAAACATGGAGGTACTTTAGGAGCTGTATCAAAAGTCATTCACAAAGATTCAAAAAAGTAATTAAATGAAAATACTAAGAAACTTGAAGATAAAAAGGAATGAATAGAGAAGAAGAAATGAAAACATGATAGAAAAGAAAATGGAGGAGGTATGATACAGAAGAAATCTGAAGAATATAAGATGATGAAAACTGAGATAATGAAAATGAAAGTCAAACTGAGAGAAGAAGAAGAAGAAGAAATGACATCAATTGATGAATATGAAGAAATTGATCCAAAAAATGGTTGAAAACAGGTAAATTCTATGAAATGAAATTAAAGGCTACATGAAGATATATTAAATTGGTTATTTATTATCAGAAACTGGCAAAGCCACTAGTAAAAAATATAATAGATGTTAAATAGACATAACGTAATTTAAAATACAAATAGAAAATATGATATAGATTTGAAAGTGGATATATTGAAAAAATATATAGAAATAGATAGTTTTGAAGAAAAAAATAGAAGAGAAATAGGCGAGGGAAGAATCAGTTGGATACAAGTGAGAAATAGATTATAGATGAAATAGATAGTGAATGAATGAAGGGTGAGGGAGATAAATACTTATCAAAGTTAATTATAGATTGGAATGCATTCAAGATATAGAAGAAAGTTAAACTAAGCACTAAAGTGAAGAGAGATAGAAAATTGGAAGAGGAGAACAAGGTCTTGAAGAAGTAAATGTAAAGGTAGGAAAGAAGCAATTTAATGTAAGCGGGTTATTAGTGTAAAAATCTAGAGTGCAGAATAACAAAAAAAAATTTAAAAGCTAGGATTGGTAGCTAAAGATTATGAAAAAAAGTAGAGGGACACAAAGACAGATGCAAAGGGGGTGGAGAAATACAGGAAAGTCATTGGCGGAAGTGAACAAAATCATCCTGAATGATATGTTCAGAAATAAGAAAATGGAAATAATTATAATGCTATGTGACATTTATATTTCAGCAGCATACTTACAAGGAAATACAATAACAAGAAAAGTATATCTAAACCACCAGCAGAATTTACAATGTAAACTTTGGAGAGCTAGAAATAAAAAAGAGAGTAATATGAAAGAGTTGTTACACCAGATAAGCCTGAATGATAAAATTTATCATTGAAAAAGAAATTAATTTAAGTGTTTATTGTTGTTTTAGGAACCGATGACGGGACGAACGGCCTTTCTTGTATTATTGGTATGTAAAGACATTCAATTAATATAGACGGATTATTATGTACACATGTAGTTCTTTCAAACTGCGCATAAGGAAGTAAAAAATTTTGAAACAATATAAAAATAAATTAAAAAATATCTTTTGAAATAAGGAGAAGCTAGTTCAGAACATTTAAATATTTAGGAGTGTCAATTATATCAAGAAAGAAACATGATAAATAATGGAGCAAAATAATGTACTGGGAGAAGATTACAATTAATAGAAATAAAAACAAAAGAAATAGAACACTTAATAAAAAAGAGATAAAAGAAATACCAAACAATGATAGGAAAATTAAATTGGATGGCAAGAAATACAAGACAGATTTAGCCTATATAGTTAGTAAAATGAGCAAGGGAGAAAAAGAACTGAAGTATTAAAGATTATAGAGAGCTTCATAGATTGATAAAAAATACAGAAATGAAATTAAATATCATTACTAAAAATGAGAAAATTGAGAATTCAATAACATCATTGTATTTCATCATTTGCTAATAGAGAGGGAGATAACACATCAGCTATACATAGGTATGTTAAATGATAATGTGAACTAAGAATAAAAAAGAAGGAGGAAAATGTACCTGGAATGCACAAGTGTAGGGAAATCAATGATTAGAATCGAAGAAAGTTAAGCCATTCAGTTATAAAAGGTAAGAGGCAAATGTTTGCTTGAAGTATAATGTAACAAACATTGTATTATATAACAAAAAATGTGGGAAAAATTACTAATAAGAATATACCTATAATTCTAAGAACAGATAGTAAACACTTGTAGATAGCATGCAGTTCAGAAAAGTTACAATCAAAAATTAAATAGCTGAGGATCCACTTGCATATCAGCATATTATGAAGGAGAATTATTCTGAAATAATTACAGAGTACAATAAAAATAGAATGGGTGAGACAGTAATAGGATCAATTTGCTGGAGAATTTATATTCCTAGTACAACTAAAGAATTGACATAATAAAAAAATAAAAAATGTAATGCTCTAGGAAAGAGTAGAAGAGATGAAAATGAATATAAACATGCAAATAAGAATAACATTTCTCAAATGTGAAGATGAACAAAAGAAAACAAGTTTGAAGAAGCAGAGAGGTGGAATAGAATGATAAATTCTTTTAATCCTTTCTTCTCATTCCAGAAAAATTTTGGAGAGAGTACATAGAATTATTATTTATATATGAGGAATAAAAAATTTGAGTTAGAGAAATTGATTTAAAGTAAATGACATAAGTTAAAAAAGCTTCCAAGATAATAAGATTTGAAAAAATAATAAAAGAGTAAAAATATATATAAAAACAATATAAAAAGTAAGCAAATATAAGGAACTAGTAAACGAGAATAAATGTGAAAATTGAAAAATAATTATATTGAAATAATAATATAGAGATCAAGAATGAGAGAAAACCAAATGATTTCAACATTCATTATTCTTGAAACGTTTTCAATCCAAATTCAAAATGGAAATAAAAAATATTCCAACCAGGAATATCTTCGAGAAGAAAATTTTGCATTTGAATAAATATATTTTGCTTTAATCATATATATTAGATATTGATATATATATAGTTAGATGAGTATATGTATATATACTAAATATAGTTAGTATTATTATATATATCAATATAACTAATATATATTATATATATATATATATATATATATAATATATATTTGGTTTAATAAAAAGTCCCGTTGATAATGCTTAAAACGATAACATTCATAGAAGTAAAGTTGTTTAAGAATTACATAGAAGACACTAATGCAAATTATAGAAAAAGTATAAAAAATCACTGTTCTTTAATATAAATAAGAATGAGAGATAATAGAATAAAATTGTTTTAAGGTTTCACAGCCTAGCTTAGGCCCTGTAGCCTATTGGCGTTTGACCCTAGGCTTAGTTAGCATAAGGGTTCTGGCGAGACATGAGGCAAGGTGGTAAAAGGAATCAAAGCTAATTTGGCGAAGAAGCCTGAATGGAATGATTATGAATTATTAGTTGGAAAAATACGGGAAGTGGGGAAAGAAAGAGGAGGGTATTCAGTGCGGCGTTCAATATGGTGTCTAAATTTGTATCTCCGGGAATGCGGATGAGAGAGTTTGGGATGTTTTTTATGAATATGATTCAGTGCTCTTATGTTTTCGACTGTATGTGTATATATGGTTATTCTGAAGTGTGCTTCATTGCTGACATTTGTGAAATGTTTATATGGTGGTTTTGTGTGGACCGCTGTAATTCTTAGGGGGGGAGTTTTGGTTCAGTATTGAGTAATGTGTGTGGTTCGTTTTTACGCCTTGCTAAAGGATTGAGTGTTTTTCGCGATAATAAGCCGGAGTGGCTGTAGCTACACGGGATCTTGTACACGACTGTTGATGAGGGAGGTGTGGGGTTTGGGGGGCGCAGGGTTTTCGTGAATGTTGCGCGATATGAGGTGAGCCCGAGTCCTGATAGTTGGGAGTTTTTGAGGTAGGTTTTAAATGATATTGGATGTGATGAATGGGTAAAATAGGTCGTGGTGGGTGGGTATTGTTTTGGGGGTGATTATTATAAAACTTGAAGTTTAGCTTTTTTAAATAGGCAACGATGGAGTATGTGTTAGAGGTATAAACGAGTTGGTGAACACATGGTACGAAGAAAATTTGAGTTCATGTTCAAGGAAAGGGGGGGAAGGCAGATTTTTTAAGGCTCTTAAGTATAAAGAAGAGAGTGTAGCTATTTTGGTGTGTTTTAGAGTGGGCGGAAAACCAGTGAATGTAACAAGGTTGGGAGGTGGGTTTTCTGTAAAAGCGCGAAGTTAGGTTGTGGGCAACATTTGTATGTATGAGGGTATCCAGGAAAGGGAGTGTGTTTTTTTGGGATTGTTCAATGGAAATTGAATAGCAGGGTGTATATTATTGATAGTGTTAAGAATATGAAGTGGGGTCTTTTTCTTGGGGATGGCTGCAAATATGTCGTCAACATAATCTCAGCCATGTTGATTGATGGAGGGAGGGGTGGGGGAGGATGTGGAAATGTGTGTTCTAAAAGTTCCATATAAATGTTACTTAAAACCACCAGATAAAGGGGACCCCCATGCTCAGTACGTAAGGTTCTATATTGATTCTGATTGAATTGAGAAAATTTGTGATCGAAATATTACAATGGATATCAATTGTTTAGAGGCATTAAGGAAGGATATTGTATGAGTGAATATCATTTTGATTGATAGTTGTTTCGAGAAGAGAAAAAGCGATGGGGGATCGGGTACAAGTAAACAACGATATGCCGGTCGTAACTAACTATGGGTTGTGAGGGTGGATGTTGAGTCGTGGCGTGTTGTAGTGATGAAAATACATCTTGTTTGGAAAAGATGAGTGTGGGATATGGAATTGATGAGAGGTCTGAGGGGGGTGTTGGGTTTATGTATCTTGGGCACCCCGTAGAACTGCGGCAATTGAGCCATGTGGGATTTGAGTGAAGTTTCTAAGGTGGGGGTGATCTTTTAAAATGGTTTTTAAGGATTGGTTGAAAGAGTAGTATATGAGAAAACTTGATAAGTTATTTGGAAAATGGTCAAAATTATTCTAACGTAATGTTACAAATATTTAGCGCTTTTAAGATATAAACTGTGATGTACGTATGTACGCTGTATTTATGTATGTGTTTGTATTTTTTCATATAAATGCTAAGAGAGTGAAAAATGTAATATCCTTTAAAGATAAATGTGAATAAATTATTCAAGTCAACTGATTGCGCCTTCTTCACAAACCTTTTGGTAGGAATTTGTACAGAAATTGACAAGATTTTAAGTGTAACATTTTTTAGATTGGTTTGTCAAGATTCGTTCTTCAGATATAGAGAATTGATGTCATTATGCAAATATAAATGTGATTGAATGAAATAATCATAACTAGGAATTTATGTCGATAAGAGATTACTGATCTAAAACATCACGAAAAATATAAAATAATCTATGTTATTGCTATTATATGTACAGAATTACTTTACATTGAACACCAGGCAAAATTTTAATTTCTAAAATGAAATATGAGCAAAATTCTTTCAATGTAAGATAAATATTTCATTTCCTTTCACCGATACTCAGATAAAATTTCGTTAAAAATTTCTTTAAATTTGCAAATCCAATGAAAAAGCAATTGTTATCACGCATTAATTTTATAAATATGGTACATTGGTCAATTGCTGTGAGGTTTTATGGCTGAGCATAGGGAGAATGCTTCATTGTTTTTTTTTTTTTAATCTCAAAGGTGGAACCTGTATCTTTATGGAAATGAAAGGTAAAGCTATTGTAGAACTTGAAGGTATTGAATGGATTTGTGATCTTGCATGTCTTGTTGAAATTACATCACATTTAATGAGCTTAATCAAATACTAAATTCACAAAATCAGTCCATGAGTTTTGTGGTCAAATTAAAGTTTTTCAACTATAAACATCAAATTTTTGTAAGACAACTTAGATATGTTGACATATATCACTTTCCATCTGAATAAATGCATTTTGAAAACCATAAATATTAGGATGCTTACTGGGTGAAACGTTCAGCTTATATATATATATATGTATATATATATATAGTATATATTATAATATATATATATATAATATTATATATATAATATATATATATATATATATAATATATATATATACTATATATAATATATATATCTATATATATATATATATATATATATATATATATATATATATATATATATATATATATATATATATATATATATATATATATATATATATATATATATGTTATATATATTATATATATATATATATATATATATATAATATATATATATTATATATATATATATATATATATAGTATAGTATATATATATAATATATATACTATATAATATTATATATATATTGTTAATATTTTCCATTAAATATAAAAAAATAGGAAATTAGGAATTATAGAAAAGTTTCATCACTACACTATGTGACACATCAACTAAGGTTACCAAAAAAAATACCAAAATTATTACATAAGGTAGAAAAGCAAAAATTGATTGCGCAACACAGATAAAATTGATGACAAAAGCAGAATACAGTGTGGGACAACATTTAAGGGCTTGCAAATAGAATAAAGGCTACAGAAAGTCGAATATTAATCCGTAAACTAGTAAAATAGAAGATAGCAAGCAATATAAGCTATTGCAGAAACTCAGACAGGCTGTTTTGAAACAACAAAACTGTAAACTTTGCTAAAGTAAACAAAGAAATTAACAAAGTACAGCATTGAACTTCAATTAACATTAAGCCATTAGGAAAACACTTAGTAACATCTATTCAATCAAGAACTTAATTATTTTCACAAAGAAGAAACTATTGAGGTGGAATTACTAGCAATTGACTAAATTTTTCAATCATCTAGTATATTAATAAGGAGGGCACTTATGATCAATACTGTTTCTTAACTAAGAAACTTTACAAAAAATATCTAAAAAATTCATCCAGAAGAAATAAAAAAGTGGATTTCAGCTATAGTAGTCCACTCTTCAACGACCCAACTTTATTGAGTAAAGCCAGCAAGCCCTATCAATTTGAGTACAACTAGTTATGCAAATCCACCCTATATCTCAGTCCATCTTTTCTGAAATCCAATACTCAGTAATTAAGAAAGGTAATAGCTATTTTTATAGGTATTTATATAGTTGGTGTGAATGTGGTATTAATTTAAACAAGTAACATCTATGAGTCACTTAGTATTTTAAAAACCAAATAGCTAATAAGGAACAATAAATAGAAATATCAACAAGTCCCAAAACAATAATAATAAATTTTTTGATATGTAAACATATTTCTTCTGAGGCTTCATCTAGTCTTTTTGCAAATGTATAAATTATGCTTTGCTGCATTTAGTATATTACTTTTTATATATTTATTAGTTTTTGTTAATATCTATATATTTTTTAGATACTATTCGAGCTATATATCATACTTGGATACAAATAAATTGAGATGTCTAGAATTTGGAGTTACTTTCATCACTCACTTGATGTCATAAGGTTTATCATTAGATTTATCTTCTAATTAGAAGAAGGCTTGGATGAAGAATACAAAAGTTGTCGCGCAGATGTGAGGAATGATCATCCGATTGACACCGATGCGACAAAAAAGAATATAGTAATCATAAGCATTATATGCAAAAATAAAAAAAATAAAATAATAAAATACATAAAATATATACAGGTAAACTTATATATATTTGAAAATTAAAATTAAACTGGATATATAAATTCTGTTAAAAGTAACATCCTTCACCTTATATTTTTTTATTATTTTATAATAAAATAAAATGAGTGAATGAAGATTTTTTAATAGTTTTTTATTAATAGTTTTTTTTTTAATAATAATAAAAAATAATAATAATAATAATGAGAGATAATCGATAATTAAGATGATACTGAAACAACTGAAGAAGGTTTTAAGGTTCCTTCAGGAAAATTAGCGGCTGTTACCTATAAAATTAACACTATTAAAAGGCAAATTATGGCATGCCTTGTTAAATAATTTAGACTTAAGTTTTGAATCAATCTGATGAACTGCAATTTAGATGCAAAATGTAGAATCCTTTAAAAAAATTAATCTATGTAATTATAAGTATCCCAGAAATGTTGCTATGAGGCAGATTAAAATACAGCAGTTGGCTTACATTAAAAACTATAAGCATTATTATGAATTAAAAAGTGACATTTTATCAAAATACATGAATAAATAATGAGCCCAAGGATAAAGACCACAAGATAGTGTGCTAGTAATATATCGAGTAAAGTGAGTAAAGTAAATATATCTAGTGCAAAAAATCAATAGCACAATCATTGAAATAATATATGAAATAAAAATTAAAATAAAATTACAATGTAGAAATTGAACAATACTTGGCAAAAAAAAACGGGAACTAGAAAATTTAGATTTGTACCAACAGAGTAGTCATATAAAAAATCTAGAGCAGAGTCTAATAAATAAAATTGTGAACAAAAATTACGAACAGCTGAATGAATTTTCACTAAATAGCGATATTTCCTCTGAGTAAAAATGAGAAATAAAGACTGTAATAAATACTATATTTTACAGAAACTAAAATGTATGGAAAATTAACGGAAATTTCTTCTTTAAAGGAGTCATACTACGTAAGAATATTTTAAAAACATAAAGTTAAGAAGTGAGTTTCAGAATTACCTCTTTACTCACAATATGTGAGCCTGAAGTATTTTCTGGAAAGGATTGAAAACTAAATTTTAAAAAAAATTTTATGCTAGTTTTTAAATAACACCAATATTAGAAGGAGAAAAGGTGAAAATGAAAATGAACAAGCTTTCCATAATTTTAATTAAAGTATATATACATGAAGGTAAAAGCAGAAAATATAGTAAAGAAGTTTATTAGCAATTTAGATGATAAATAATAAGTTTAAAACAAGCAGTAGAAAACTCGAGAAACAGTATGGTAATGAACAAATAGTTATTGCTAATTTAACAAATATTTGAAAAGGTTGAAGATTGGATGAAATAAGAATGAAGATGCTGAAAGCCAATGGCGAATTCTTCGGGATTTAACTTTTATACTACGTTAATATCTTCAATGTCAAGATAGCTCCATTTGATAATGAATTATATTCCTACTGGTGCTAATTTTTATATGAATTAGTTTAAAAAAACTTCCCTACAAACAACAGAGTGATAAATGGAGAAATAAAGTTTGATAGTAATGTATATGAAGAAATATATACTATATATACAAAGGTTAAATACTTTAAGTACATTTCAACAAAGTTTGTTTGAATAAGATAACACAGGATAATGAAACAACACCATTAATATTGGGAGACTTGGCATTGGTACTAATAAACAATAGTCTAAACAAAATTAACAATATAAATTGGAAAAAAGGTTGATGACTGTTAGATACCGAAATGAAAATATATAATAAAATAATACCATAAAAATAACAATAAATATTGAAATTAAACAATAATAATAATAAATTGGAACAATAATAATTAATATATGACAGTAAAATTAGTTAAAACCATACAATAATATATAGTAATAAATAATAATTAATGTAATATAATATATAATATTAAATATAATAATAATTAAAATAAAATAATATTAATAAATAATTATATATATAAATAAATATATAAATAAATAAATATATATAAAATATAATTAATAATAAATATATAATAATAATATAATAATTAAAATATAAATATATATATAAATTTTAATATAATTAATAATAATTATAAATTAATATAATAAAGACTTTTCTTTGCAATTTTTTGTAAAAAAGTACACAATCATAGTAACTTAAGTTAAATGTAAAAAATTCTAAGAAAAACACAAAGTCCAAAGATGAATAATAACAAAAGTATCATTAAAAGGCAATAAATTTAATGCTTCAAGTGTCTCAGATTCTAAATTCATATTATCCCTATGCAAGTAAACTTGTAAAAGACCAGACAAAAATGTGAAAGTATGATATATAATACACAACTTCTAAATTTTCTTGCATAGAGTAAAAATGAAATAGTGTCAATTCAACAAAGAAAGTGCAAGATGGCTCAAATATCTCACCAGCAGCACTCACTGTGAATTTAGAAGATAAATGAATAATAGGTATGATGCCTAAAAGATCAGGATAGTAATGAAGACAACAACTTTCTCAGACAAAAGTTAGTAATTAAGTAAAATAAGCTAATTTTTCCTTATGCGAGTGCCAGGTTAAAATCATAAAGCTTAAGGTAAGATAAAAGTTGATTTAATTACATATCAAGTATGGGTTATTAGTAATATCATAATTTACTTTACAGTCAAATTAGTTTTTTATATTGAGAATTTAAATATATGCACACAGTAATTAGAGGAATTGTCATATAATTAATGATAACCTCATAAAGACATATATATAAACACAATTGTAGGGCAATAAATAATATAATAAAAAACATATACATTCTTTTAAACAACTTAGAAATTTATGATATTGAGATGATGGAATATCTGAAAATCACCATAATAATGATATACTTGCATAAAGATAAACAATGACCAACTTTGAATATAAGAAAGAGACTAAATTCTTGTTAAAGTATATAATAATTGGATTAATAATTCTTGAGTTATTTACTTACTACTAATCTAACAAATTATGAAACTTGAGGATTATTGATAGGTAATTAACCAGAGTAATTTGTTTTAAACCACATAGAAAGTAGTTAGAAAGGTTACATTATAACTATCCTTTTTAGCAGTTATAGTATATCATTATTGGAATGGGCTTTACTAAAGGTATTTGACACCAGATGGTCATCCCAGCATTCATTAGAGTTTATAGATAGTTTCATAAATACCTCAAAATACAATGAAGAATGATGATAATTTTTAGTTTGAATATTGCCTTATAGGAAGAGATTTTTCTGAATATAAGAATCCTGAAACAAGTCTATGTGATTAAGTGTATGAAAAGATATAAACTACGAGAAGCAAAGTAGACGATGCATTACAAAGAACTAATTACAGGATAAAATTTCAAGTTGGTTTTACACTCACCATTTAAAAAGAATAACTATCCCACCTCCACTCCACTCACACCCAAGCATTTTTCCTAATTAACATAAAATCAAGCATTAGCAAGATTGTACTCACATTAAAAAGTAAATTTTTTGAAAGATAAAGCATATTTTGTACATGTAAATGTGATAATAATATAAATGTAAGGAATGTTAAAACTTAATTTTGGAGCAGAAAAAGTTGAAGGCAACATGAATTTATTAAACAATGACAGCATATTCTATATAACACACCATATGTAGGTTAAATCATTATACCACAAAAGAAAAAATGAGAGTAGTATTTAATTGCAGCTTTAATCATAATATATATATATATTAACATGGTGTAATTTTCTTAAATAAATTACATGTTTATCACAGGCCGTCAGCTATAAAGAGTTAATAGATGAAGAGACTTTTAGTAAGGTTCAGAAAGAGAAATGAATGCTTTCATAAAGGCAGATATATGAGAAGATGTTTATATATCAAATAACATGGTAATTATGATAATAAGATAAAGATTATCATAGACGCTTCTTTATAGGTTCCCAATGGTATTATTTTAAAATAAATCTCACCAGACAAATAATAGATGTATAAATGTTAATAATATATTTAGGAAGTGTGAGCTCTCCTTCTATATATAGCAATATTATGTTTTGAACAAACTACAAATGATCAAATTCTAGTAAGTCATTAAGAAAAAATATTTACTCAAGTAATTCATAGCCAAGATACCATTTACTAGAATTTCATTGTTTGATGTAGATTGTTTAAAGTCTGTGAAATCAGAATAAATGAAGGCTGTTAGCAGTTATAATAAATGAAGTTAAAGTCAATTTTAAAAAATTTAAGTGGTTTTAATCTGTCAATCAAGTAGCTTAAGTAAATTCAAAGAAAATTTTTAGAAAAATTAATTGAATAATAATAAAATAAATTTTTAAAGATTTTTAAAGAAATATAACTTATCCTAGATTAGAATTTTGAGCCTTACAAAAATAAAAGTATTAGGTATCATATTAAAGTTTGAGACTCCACAGAAATAGATTTAATGAAAGCTAAAGTTGAATATAAGCAAATAAAAAATTGACAAAAAGAAGCATTCTCAGTTGCATTTTTTCCAACTAGTATGATCCACTGGCGATTTATCTAGAGCCCCCATGTATAATAGTAAGCCAAAAGATCTGTCAAAATTTATGCGATTAAAAAAGTTAATTGCGGAGGATGATGGAAATTGCCATCAGATACAAAATAAATAGTTTACATGATATGAGGGCTAAGTGATGTTAATAAGACTAAATGATTTTCAGGTCCCTAGGCTATATAATCCAAATTTTCTAAAGTATAAAAGTGTAGAACTACATTATTTTTCAGATGGTTCACAAATTGCATATGCAGCAGTAGCATATAAAAGATTCCAATTGGAGAGAATAGATGAATATATTGTTCATTGTGTTATCTAAAACAAGTTGATTACCATTATAGACTAAAAATTTGATGTTAACTCTCACCTAGAATAGATTGAGTGCGCAAAAATTTAAGTTAAATATACACCTAAATTTTAAAAAGATGAATTAGATATGAACATAAGCCAAGAGTATTCTTGGATAGATAGTGAAATTGTATTACAATATATTAAAAATGAATCTAAAAGATTTAAAAGATTTGTACACAATAAAGTTAACTATATCAGATCACAAACAAATATAAGCCAATGGAATTATGTAAAAGGTAAGCTAAATATAGCAGATATAGGAAGTAAAGGTATATCTGTTAATGAGTTTTTGAATAATAAACTATGGTTAATGAGTTTTTGAACAATAAGCTATGGAGCACTGATCCAGAATTCTTGTACAAGACAAAGCTAATTGGCCTGAGCAAAATAAAGAACATAAATTAGATGATGAAAAGGATGAAATTATAAAAAGTAAACCTGTAATGGCCATACAACTACAAGAAGTTCAACAGACCAAGCTCATAACATTCTGTGTCAGATTGGATGAAATTAAAATAAAGGGGCATGGATTTTAAGAGTTAAAGAAAATGTTGCCATAAAAAAGCCTGGATAAAGGTGCTATGACAATCACAGTTTGTGCACGTGCAGAATAGCCTATGCAGCAACATGTACAAACTATTGAATTACATATTAAGATTATATAATAAAAAAGAAAAGAAAGATTTTTTGTCATAAAAGGCACATTTTGGCAAAATTCCTACCATTTAAAGATGATAATGGAATTTTAAGGGTATGTGGGAGGAATAAAAATCTGACATGATCGTATCCTTTTGATTTTAAACCATCCAATTATCCTTGCCAAATAGCATTGTTACAAGGTTAATAATGAACATTACCATAGAATTAAATGGACATTTAGGAAAACAAACAGTTTTAAATGCTTTAAGAGAGAAGTATTATATCATTGGAGCAAGCAGAAGTAATGAGAAGATTTTTTGAGGTAGGAGAATATTTAGAAAGCTCCATACAAGGCCAACTCAGCAGTTGATGGGAAATTTGCCCAAAGATAGATTAGAATGTGATATACCACCCCCATTCACGAACATTGGAATTGATCTTGATGGGACTTTTTGGTTCCTTTCTGTGTAGTTAAGGGGAAGATGGAAAGTTACTGAGATTAAAAAGATATGGATTTAATTATTTCTCATGTTTACGCTCAGTAGATCTATACATTAAGTAGAGTGTTAATATTTCATTATGTGAATATAGAATTACTGGTATGCTTTTCATTACATCTCATATAAGAAAGATTTTTATGCGAGACGCAGTAGGCAATGTGAAGATATAGATTATCCGAATCAGATAATTGGATTGATATTTTTGTAAAAGCTATACAATAGTAATAATGTAAGGACAAAGTTTAAAATTGGAATAATAAACATAGTAAAATAAATTTTTAGCAGAGAAAAAAGAAATACAGTGGTTATTCCAACGCCCCTCATAGCAATTCATCATAAAGGATGATCATTTTGAAGACAATTAAGACACTGTTAAGAAACATATTTTCACGCTTCCACTATTGAGAAACAGCCAATATGTTAAGGTTGACGAGATGATAGCCCTTGATTTTTTGATGCTTGAGAAATTAAAAGGTCTTGAATACAGTTTCTTACATAACAGAATTTTGCAAATGATTTAGTATAAACTATAGAAGCCTTTATGAACAAACATTAATACCAAATCAACTCTCTATCTAAACCCCTTTAAAGGCAGAGTAATTAACTTTCCAACTCAGGTTTGATTTCAAAGTTACCAACACGAGTTGTTAATTATATAAAAGATGGGAAACAAGTTCAGTTATCTTGGCTGATTTGTTTGGAAAAGGATGCGCATCAGAAGAATTTGTCCCCTCTATTATTGCAAAAAAGAAGTAAATGGTTAGCAGAAAAAGAATCAAACAAAGAAGGGGACTTAGTCCTTTTAATAAGATGACGATTTTCAAGCGATCAAGAAATATTTGTGGCAGTTTATATATAGAGAGAAAAATAGTATAAGTAGATGCAGATTGTTCACATAAAGTTGGACTAGGCTATGATGTGAAATATATATATTAAAAATAAAGACAAGAATACTTTAAATACAACAATTTTGAAAGACCAAATAGACAATAATTTGATTGTGCTAGAGAGAAAGTGGCAGGATTATAACTAAAAAAGACATAAACAGAAATAAACCTAATAACAAATAGTTTATATTTTTGACAACATTTCTTGAATAGTTTAACTTGTTAGCATAGAGGAAAATATGTTTATATTTTCCATGTATAAATATAAGAACATAGAGAGCAAATATTTAGTGAATTGATGAAATATGTTTCTCATGTACCTCAACAACTTTATTGTTGAAAACTCTAACAACGTATGGTCTACAACTGATTGAAAAAGAAAATACTCTATCTGAATCGTAAAATATTACGATATTGTATGAAGATTAAGAAAAAGAATAGCAATCAGAAGCCAAAAAGAATTTGATTGCATGCGGATTTGGCTGTGAAAAAAACATGAAACTATAAACAAAGAAATCTGCATATTTAAGATAGTAAATCAATTAAATTAGTATTGTTATAAAAACACTACAATTTTTGGGTTAGAATTGATAATATATTAAATAGGGAATGAGACTCGAGAAATTGTTATAACGCAGAAGTAGTATACGACTCAGGGGCGTGAGTTGGAAATTGGAAGGTGAAGACCACATTAAATTTTTTACTTAAGGGCTTGCAAATAGAATTGAGTAAAAGTCTCCAATTTCCA